>BSBK01000464.1:0-230000 GCA_027943335.1 Chamaecyparis obtusa | reverse complement strand
AGACCTTAGTGAGATAATCTTTGTCTTAGCATGTCAAATTTATCTACCTGCTTTGTCTGGGTTAAAAGTGAAAAGGCATCAAACCCTTGGATCTGGAGCCAAGTCCCCTTGTGGTATACTATTGTGAGTCACCTTTAGAGAGGGTTAACCGTAGCGGACACTCCCTTCACAGGGAAAACTGCGTTGATGGAACCTCAAGCGGTAATAGCCATTTTTGCCATGGTAGTGACAACTGCTATATAAATGTCCTATTGGAAGAAATCTCCATAGGTGTGGTTCATTGTTGGGTTGTCAAATATCCCTAGCAGCTCCTGAAGATTAAGTTCTCAGACTGTGTAAAAACCCTGGTGTGCCGGGATTGGAGTTCACCCCGTTGGATCATAAAAGTTGCAGAGTCAAACCATTACTAAAAACCCTAGCGAGGCCAAATTTTCATTTTCTAAGATATATGTGCGTTATTGCAAAACATTTTTGGAACATACACAATTAGCGCTTCGGAGGATTAGAAAGAATAAAATCACTTGATTGTTTATGCGCAAGGTTGTTTTTGCCCTTGTTCATTGTTTTCAGACATGCTTGAAATCGCTTGCTTGCTATTTTGTGTTCTTGTTTATCTATCTAGTTATTGAAAATGAACAAATCTGTTACAATCCTCAAATCTAGACATTGAAATTTGCAAACAATCCAAATCTGAAAACTCAAAATTTGCAAAATTTGAAGTAAAATTCTTTTCTGGAGTCAAAAGTCATCTCAGGAGGTCACAAAGTCATACAAGTTTCTATCAAGTGTCATTTCATTACTACCCATCTATCGTATGATAGAGAACCCAGTGTCGTACAAGTCTTTATGCCAGTCAAATTTCAAAAGTCAAATCCTGCTATCAACTATCGTATGAGCTTTTCAATTGTTGTTTCATAGCATACCCACTGTCGTACGAGTTTTGCAACTATCGTATGAGCTTTTCAACTGTCATTTCATAGAATACCCACTGTCGTACAAGTCTACAGAGTGTCATTTGGGAAAATTTTGAAAGTTGTCAAAAAATTGTCAGAATTGCCAGATATTTATCTTTTTCAGCCTATTTCTAGAATCTATCGAACAAATCACTGTGTCAGGAATAGAGCAGTAGCTATTGAGAATCCAATCATTATCCCAAAGTGGCCTTTTGAATCTGATTTAGCCTTCTGTTTAATCAATTTGAGTCCTTTTCATCTTGTGTCAAAACCTTGTCATAACTATCAATCTTCAATCAATCATCAAAATGACTAAGTGTTGTGATATCTTGTCCGCTATCTTTTGGGAACCTACCCATACATCCAGGGCATAGCATCCTTCACCCACATCTAATCGAATCTTCAATCAATCAAACCTTGACAAGGTTGCATCATCTGATCATCTTGATTCAATTCATTCTTCAATCATCTGGATCTTATTCTTTGTTTCACTCAAAGTTGATGGTGGAAACTAGAGCTTCCTCACACAAGAAATCTGGAGAAGCATCCCAGACCTTACCTATAACCACTACCAGGGGTCCAACTCTTGAGAAACTCATCAATTTTGGTCTTTACGAGGATGATGGTCTTGGCAACTTTCGATTAAAAATTGGTTACATTCCTCCTCCATCAACTCACGGAGGTACCCAACAAACCCCACATCAATCTATTCCAAGGAGTCCACAAACTCCTACCATGTCTCAAGCAAGGACAAACTTTGGCTCTCAGAGAACTCAATCTCAACATGGTGCAGATCAGGAACCCACACCTGAAGAAATTGCTCAATGTCAAAATGATGATAACTTCAAATGAATGATGAAGCATTTCTTGAAAGAAGATAGAGAAGCATACTTTTTACAATTGGCTCATCAAGGAGCTAAACTTCCTCCCAACTTTAATGTGGAAAATATCATTACACATGAGGAAGAAACTCCACTCACAACTATTATGAAATAGATGCATGCCATGCAAGTCAAACTTAATGGCCTTGAGAAAGAAAAGGAACCCAAGGAGTTCTCCATGGAAGCTCTATGCCCTTTTCCTTTTGACAAAGACTTGTATATGCCACCATTTCCAAAAAGAGTGGAGATGCCGAAGTATGATAAGTATGATGGACACTCATATCCTTAAGATCATGTCAGAGAATTCTATACACAATCAATGGAGTTCATGCATGAACCAACCTATTTGATGTGTCTCTTCCCTCGATCTCTAGGGGGAGTAGCCATCCACTAGTTCTCTAGACTACCTTCTACTATCAAAATTTTTGAGGAGTTGATCAAATTGTTTTATTAGCAATACTCCTACAATATTCAACATCCAGTCACCATGATTGATATCTGTAATCTCATGCAATATCTAGGGGAACCATTCCTAACATTTCTCAAGAGATGAAGGAAGAAGTTCTCTCTATATGCCAGACCTATTCCAGAAATAGAAAAACTGGAAATCTTCATCAATAACCTTGTTCCAGAAATCAATTATCCTCTACAAATGCAAGATCATACATCTTTTGATAAGATGGTGGACAATGCTATCAAAATTGAAAAAGTGCTTGTGAAAAAAGGAGAAATCACACTTCAAAAAGACAAGTACGAATCAGGATCCAGTTCTAAAGACAAGATCAAAAATTGGAACAAGAATAAAGGCATCGTCAAAGATGGAGTTGTTGAAACTATCCATGCCCCATCAAAGGCACCAGCCTACAACATAACTCTTGGTTCCCAAGCCATTAAAGCTTCAGAACAAAAGTCATCCAAACCATTTCAAAAGAAGCCAGAATATAAATCTTGGGATAAACAGCAAAAGTTTACTCCTCTTGGAGAATCTTTAGAATCAGCTATGAAAAATCTACTAGTTGATAAAATCATCTCTTTGCCAGTGATTCGACCACCTGATTCTGAGCCTAAGCCAAAATGGTGGAGAGAAAATGAATTCTGTGATTTCCATCGAGGTAAAGGTCACAAAATGAATAACTACTTCCGATTGAAACACACCATTCAAGATCTGATCGATAGTGGAGACATCGTAGTTGATAATCCTAAGAGCAATAATGATCATATGACATTTAAAGAACCATTTCTACAACATGGTCAAGGAGTTTCAACTTCTCAGCCTAATATGGGGGCAAAAGTCAACTATGCCTACCTTGGAAATAATGTTGTCATCAATATGGTTGAACCATGTCTCTCTGAAAGTTGCAATGTCATCACAATTGGAAGAAGAGATAGAAAAAATCAATCCACCAATGCGGTTACTTGATCACAAGTCCAAGCACATCTGAAAGGAGAAATCTCAGACTCATCAAATGTCCCTAAGGTGCCCTTCAATCTTTCATTTGCTTACAAATAGAAGGCTGCTTCCAAATCTTCCAATCCAAAGGATACGAGGCCTACATCTTATAGCATTGTTCAACAACTCTAGCACACTAATGCCAAAATCTCTATGTTTGAGTTGCTTTGGATCTCTCCAGCTCATAGAGCTATACTAGACACAGCTTTGCTTGGTTCCAATGTTCCTGATGACCTTAATTTAGATAGGTTCCAGACTATGGTTGGACATCTTACATCTCCGCAATATATCTCCTTTTCAAAGGAAGATGACAACTCCTCGAGTCACCCACATAATCAGCCTTTGAATATAGAAGTCTTGATCCAGAACCATAGAGTTAAACATGTGTTGATAGATGGGGGCACTGGCCTAAACATTTGTTCTTACAGCTTGATCACACAATTGGGATTTTCAGAATTGGCTATTGATCCTAGAAAGAAAATAACTATCAAAGCCTATGATGAACAATAAAGATCTTCTAAAGGCACCATTGTCTTACCTATCAGAGCAGGTCCAGTTATCAAAGATACCATCTGTCAAGTGCTTGATCTACCTTTGGCTTACAACATTCTTCTAGGGAGACCATGGATACATGAAATGCAAGCTATTCCTTCTACATACCATCAATGTTTGAAGTTTCCTTATGAAGGAGTAGAAGTTACTATCCCCACAGATCTGAATACAACTTGCAGCACCTTGAAGGAAAGTGTAGATAAGCTTGTGCCTACTAATAGAGAATCTTCCATTGAAACAACTAAAGAAGCATCCACATCTAAAATGGAAGATCTTGCAAAAGAGGTTAATATCAAAGAAAATAGTATGGGAGAATATACTATCAAGCTAGTCTTATCTTTGACATCTCTCCCTATCTCGCCTAAGTCTTATGGGCAATCGTTGAAACAATCCAAACTAGACTCTAAAGAACCTCTTGAAGCATATAAAAAGAATTTTGTAGCAGAACAAGTATCCAAGCAAGATTTTGAAGAGGATGAAGCTGTGCTATCATGGCTATACAAATATGAACCTGAATCTCAAGTTGTTCAAACTAGTGACTATACAGTAACCAAACTGCCTTCTAAGTCATATGGTCCAGGAGATAAATTAATAGCTAAGATGGGATATTTAGGTAAAGGACCTCTAGGAGTTAGAGGAAAAGGTCTTGTGGCACCTCTCCCACATATGGGTAGGGAAAATAAGAATATTGTTGGCCTAGGCTTTAAGAAGAAACCCTATCACCTCAAAGGTAATTGTTCTCATGTCATAGAGAAGATTGCACCAGGAGAACCTCTTCTTAAGAAAGAAGAAACATAACCATCAGATAGTGATTTAGACAGCTTAGAACTCATCCCCTATGAAAAATTGCCTAAAGAGATCAAAGACCTTCTTGATGATAAAGATGATCCAATCAAAAGAATTAATGTAGTAGAAACACAAGAACCTACTACCCACCAAGAGATAGTTGCAACACAAGAACAAGCTAATCTTGAAAACAATCAAGAAGAGGGAGGTGGTAGTGATTCTGATATAGATTCCCATGAGTATGAATTCAAATCAGAATATGAGGGTAACCCTTCTTGGGGTATTCACCCTAACTTTACTCATGTTCTAAGATTTCCTAGAGATCCTAAATCAGAAGTTGAATCAAATGACTATGAATGGGGAGCCATTCCAGAACCAGATGAGCTTATCATAGAGAAACATGTTGATGTTATTCACCAACATGCACCTCAACCCAATGTAAGTCTAGAATGAAATGATGAACCTATCGAGTCTGATCCACCTATGGCTGAATTGGACTCCCACGATGACATTGAGCCTATTCATGAATTGAATGTCTTAAGTTGTAATATCACCTTTGAACTCGAGCATCGGGTTAGGACCAATGATGATAGATCCATATCCGTAAACACTATCTCCCAATCTTCCCCCACTTTGACTATCCAATATCCAAAACTTATTGATCAAACCTCCACAAATCTGAGCCATGGTATTTATGCCTTCCCGAATGACTATGCCCTTGCTTGCTACCTAAATTTAGTTGAGCCTATGAGGACTTCCATCATTGAACCAAGCGTCAGCATGACCGAGTCAGACATCAAATATCTTAGACAGAAAAATAAGAATAAGAATAAAAAGAAAAATAAAAAGAGTTTTGAGGGTGAAAACCACTTTGTGGCAGTCTCAAAACCTACAAAAGTAAAAATAAAAGACATATCCGAAGGTGAAAACCTCTTTGAGGTGCCTAAGGATGAGATATTTGATGTCCTTCCAAGTCATTTATAGGATAGATCTCCAGTTCTAATTGAGCCCACTCAATCTATCAATCTGGGTACAACAGAGGAACCACAATTAGTGCATGTAGCACAATCATTATTAGAAGAAGAGAAGCAAAAATTTACAACATTCCTAACAGAGAAGAAGATCAAATTTGCATGGAAGTATTCAGATATGCCAGGATTGGATCCTAATCTCATAATGCATCATTTATCTATTGCTCCAAATGTCAAACCTGTCAAGCAAAAATTGAGAAAGATGCATCCTCATGTTGCACTCTTGGTAAAAGCTGAATTAGAGAAGCTCCTAAACACCGGATTCATCTAAGTTATTGATTATGCAGAGTGGATCTCCAATATTGTACCTATTTCTAAACTAGATGGTTCAATCAGAGTGTGCACAGACTTTAGAGATGTGAATAGAGCGTGCCCTAAGGATGATTTTCCACTACCTAACATTGATATGATAGTGGACATGACTGCAGGTTTCGAGATGTATTCCTTAATGGATGGTTTCTTTGGATATAATCAAATAAAAATTGCTCTAGAGGATCAAGAGAAAACTACTTTCACATGTGCATGGGGCACCTTTTGTTGGAATGTCATGCCATTTCAGCTTAAAAATGCTGGTGCTACATATCAAAGAGCAATAACATCTATTTTCCATGACATGATGCATCAAACTATGGAAGATTATGTTGATGATACTTTAGAAAAATCTATGATTAGAATTGAACATCTAAAGGACTTGAGCATGATCCTAGACAGAATGGAAAAGTTTAGTCTCTGACTAAATCCTAAGAAGTGTGCTTTTGGTGTCACTTCTGGAAAGCTCTTAGGATACATAGTTTCAAAAAAGGGCATTGAAGTTGATCCAGCTAAAGTAAAGGCTATAATGGAGATGCAACCCCCTAAGAATATCAGTCAAATGAGGACATTGCAAGGAAGAGTTCAATCTATCAGAAGATTCATATCACAGCTAGTGGACATATCACAACCTTTTACAAAAACATTACATAAAGGTGTGACCTTTGCATGGAATGAAGAATGTGAGAACAACTTTAACCATATCAAGAAGTATCTATCTAATCCACCTATCTTGATGCCTCCTATTCATGGGAAGCCATTGATCTTATATGTCTCCGCAACAGATACATCACTGGGGGCATTGCTAGCACAGCACGATGAGAACAAAAAGGAAAGAGGTATATACTATATCAGTAGAACATTGGTTGCATATGAGAAGAACTATTCAATGATCGAGAAAGCTTGTCTAGCTGTGATCTTCACATCATAGAAACTGAGACACTACATGTTAGCTCATACCACTCAATTAGTCGCTAAGATTGATCCGCTCAAGTACCTCCTAAGCAAAGCTGCCCTCACAGGTAGATTAGCTAAATGGGTTATGCTCTTAAGTGAATTTGACATTGAATATGTGGAATGAAAAGCTATCAAAGGGTAGGTTATTGCTGATCAATTAGCAGATGCACCTATGATTGATAATACACCAATGCAAATGGAATTTCCAGATTCCTCTATCATGACTCTTTCTTCTAAAGAATGACAGTTATTCTTTGATGGCTCCTATACATAGAATGGATCTGGAGCAGGCATATTGTTCATAACTCCTCAAGGATACTCAATCCCAAAAGAATTCAGATTAAAGTTTCCTTGCACAAACAATATTGTTGAATATGAAGCCCTTTTGAATGGTATGAAACTAGCAATTGAGTGGAGAGTGAAAGAGCTACACATTCATGGAGACTCTCAACTTGTTATTCATCAAGTCAATGATGTGTACCAAACTAAAGATGAAAATCTCATTCCTTACAAGAGAATGGTAGATGATCTTAAAAAATATTTCATATCTATCACATTTGAGAAAATTCCTAGAATGGAGAATAAGGTTGCTGATGCAATGGCTACACTATCTGCTTTATTACAGTAGCCTGAACATGAGCTATGCTACGAATTCCTAGTGGAAGCACTATCTTATCCTGTATATGACTCCCCTAAAACCCGCATGATTTGCACCGTTGTAGGTCATGCTTCATCTAGATAAAAAAACCTATTTTCCTATCTCTAAGACCAAATCATCCTTGATACCTTCAACTACCATGAAAAGAGATACCTCATCTGTAATGCCTCCCGATATGTCATCATTGGTCATAATTTGTACAAACGAGGTCTAGATGGTACGCTACTTAGATGTTTAGAATGAGAAGAGTCTCAACATGCATTAGAGGAAGTCCATGATGGTATTTGTGGGTCACACTCAAACAGTTTAACACTAGCTCAAAAACTTATTAGGGCTGGGTACTATTGGCCTAAAATGGAGAAAGAGGCTATCAAATTTGCTAAGAATTGTCAAAAATGCCAAGTGCATGGCAACTTAATTCATGCACCAGGGAGAGATCTAATTCCCTTTACTACACAATGGCCTTTTCACCAATGGGAATTTGATCTTATAGGAGCTATACATCCTCATTCTTCTAATGGACATACCCATATAATCACAACTACAGATTATTTTACAAAATGGGTAGAAGCAGTCCCTTTGACACAAGCAATTGGAAAGCAAATATCTCTGTTCATATTGAACTATATCATATGCAGTTATGGGATACCTCATTCCATAATCATAGATAACGGTGGATAATTCAAGAATAAAGACCTAGATTATCTATGTGCCAAATTCAAGATCACACAACATTGGTCTTCTATCTACTATCCTCAAGGGAATGGACAAGCAGAGGCATCTAATAAGAATCTATTGAAAATCTTGCATTGAACAGTTAATAAAATAGGAAGAGACTAGCATCTCATGATCAATCCAGCTCTCTAGGCCTACAGAACAAGTATCAAAATGCCCACTGGGGCTACACCTTTCACTTTAATTTATGGGTTTGAAGCGGTACTACCTATTGAGGTTGAAATCCCATCACTAAGAATCAGAATGCATGGTCTAGTAATTGATGATGACTACAAAGTGTCTAGGTTGCAAGAACTTGAATTACTAGATGAGCACAGACAAGTAACGTATGATCATCTCAGAGTATATCAGAAGAGAATTTCTAGAGGTTATAACAAGAAAGTCAGACACAGAGAATTCTAGGTTGGTGATCTAGTCTTGAGAGAGAATCCTAAAAATCAATCACATCAAGAATGCAAGGGGAAGTTTGAACCCAACTAGCTAGGTCCCTTTGTAATCACTGTTACTTTTGGCTCTAGTGCCTATCAACTCTCAACGACTGAAGGAGAACAGATCTAAGAACCAATCAACGTTCTCCATCTAAAGAAATTCTATGCCTAAAGCATTCAGTCTATGGTAAAATGTCCTAAAAAAATCTTTAAAATTGTAAAAAGTCCTTAAAAAATGAACATCTTGGTGAAAACCTAGCAATAGGTGCCTTCATGATTCACAAAAAAAGTAAAAAATATCAAAAATTCAAAAAAATTGAAAAAATGAAAAATACAAAAAAATGAGAAAAAAAAAGTGCCTTGGTGAAAACCTGGTAACAGGCGCCTTGGTAGCAAAAATAGAATCTCTGCCAAGATGGTGAAAACTCAGCAAACGGGCACCACTTGTTTCAAAACACCCCATCTATCAGCACAATCTTGGTCTTTCCCAACTTTTAGTCTTGCTTTAGTTTGTACATATCTCCTGGTTTGTTTCTGCATTTCCAATTTTCAATAAGTCGATCTGTACACCAATCAGCTCAAGCGTCTGTATCCTATCAATTCTTAACACTTGGGGGCAATCAAAGTCATATCCTACGGCCTCCAATGTATCTTAGATGTATCATATCTAGTTAGAGTCCTTTGAAGCTTCATGTGAGTCAGTCAGTCAGTCTTGTCTCCAGAAAGGATTTTGCATCTACAACAACACAATCAAACATCAAACACAAACTGAAAACAATCTGTGTTTTTTACATGCTTTTATCTCCTTAGATGCTTACTGATTCGCATTGATATTTTTTCATATTGTGTCCCTTCAAGCTCTTCGATGATGTCCTTTACAGGATTTAGAGAGTGATGACTGGGGGCATAATCTTTTCTTTGTCTTCTACTTGTATGTGAAAATTCAACAACTTTGGAAATTCTGGATTGAAATGGTGTCCGACTGTAAGAGCCTCTATCTCAAATTGGATGGCCATGCGTACCTCGACCATTGATACCTGGAAAATTCAAGGAAGTTTGATCTAACTATTGTCTTTTTGAGTGAGTTCTTTCTCCTACTATGAAACGTGATCTTACCTAAGGATGTGAATGATAAAGGGTCACTACAGGTAATTTACATTCGATTTAGAATGATCTCTTCACTGCTTGATGTGTTTTAACGCAAGGCATATTCTGGTCATCACGACGTTTATGTTTTGATGCTTAGACAAATTGCTATATCAAAATGGACATGATATTCAGGTCATCCTGGCATTTATGCCTTGGTGCTTATATCTAATCCGACATCCTGAAAATAAAATCAATATTCATATATCCATGGTTGTTGACCAGTGGGTGTTGTATTGATTCTTGCATCTATAAATCGATATTCATATGTCTATGGGTTCATAGCTAGTGGGCATTGTATTGATTTATCCAGTTACCTAAAAGTTCAATGATAATAACAAATCAACACATGATCAGTGACTAGGTCATAGGTCTTAGGTTGCATTTCATTTTGCATGTTTCTTTGCATTTTGCATGTTTGCATGATCTCACAAATGTTTGGAAACCCTTCAAAGCTTAAACAATTCTTCATATCCAACGAGAGCTGAGTCTCACTTGAAGATCTCTTCGCCAAACTGCAAACAATAACCCTCCTGGGTTAAACATCCTTTTGACATAAGACTGAGTACTTGTCTTCATCAACCTACAAAAACATATCATGTGTATCGCTGCATTTACATCTCATATCATTACCATTTGTTGCATTACATTACATCTAGTGCATAAGCATAAATCATACATACATCTTCTTATAATCAATTACATTTGCATAGCATCCATACATATGAAAGAAATCATTGCATTGCATTGATCCATACATACATTCTACACTACTCATAGCATAAGCATAACATGATATTATCATAAATTGAAACATGACAAGTACATATGAAGTCACAATCCAAAATATCAATCTCATATATATCATCAAATCAAAATGTGTTAGGGGTACGCTACTGGCACAATGTACAAAAGAATGAGCTCCAGAGAGCTATCAGAGTCAGAACAGTATATCAGTGATAAAAAAGAACAAATTATATCAAAACATGAGAACAAGAATCAACTATCGGCATGCTCCTTGGTATCTGGTGGAGGAGGTGGTGGTGCATCTGGTATGGCCTCTACTCTTGGTGCCCTAGCTCCCTCTAAGGCTGCCATGTAATCTTAATAAGTAGGTACTCTCTGCGCAACAGGGACAATAGCATAGTATGCAGACACATAATATGAAGCCCGTGAGGTCTGATGGGTCACCTCTGTCTGTAATCTCTGAACCTCTGAGTGAAACTTTGCATTAAGCTCTGTGCACTGCCTATCTGCCTCTAGATACCTCTCCTCCCACCTAGCACTTTGTACCTTTAGGTCTCAGACCTGAGCTCTAAGACGTCTGATAGTCTCTGATGAAGTGAGAGGAACAGTAGGATCGGCCTCAGCTATTGGCATCTCTGTGTCCTATGGCTACTCTGGTTGCTGATCAGTGGTATCTACTCTATGCGCCTTATGGCGTCTAACCTCAACTCCTAGATCAAAAGTGGTATCTGCCTGTAAGGTATCTCCATCACCACCTACAAACTGCTCAGCTACTAAAACCTCATTTGCAGAACCAACACTGCCCAAAGTACCCCTCTCACCCTTGGTTTGTCTCTGTGAACCTATGGATGTACCTGTTGTAGAAGTAGAAGGATGAGGGGGCCTCATATGTCCTAATGGCCTCTGAAGTGGAGTCATCGCTCTCTGTCTAGGTGGTGTAGGATGCACTACCTACGGTCTCGAGCCCTGTCCCATAGGAGCACCGATAACATCCATCGCCTCCTCCATGGAGGGTATCAACTCAGTGGGATCCGAGAATCTATGAATGAGGTGATCAACAAGCCAAGAAATGTATCCATCTGTGACCTCTGCATCAACAACCTGTGGATGGTAGTCACAGTCTCTACCTATGATAGCACTGTACTCCTCTGAACATAGAGAAGAAGTGAGCCTCTGTGTCCATCCGAGCCCAATCTCATGAACAATGCGAGCATATGCAGTATACTCTTGTGGGGCATCCTGTTTGCGTCCATACTGATGCCACACTCTAGTAATCAAGAATCTCTCCAAAATGGTGGGAGACTGGCCAATAAGTACTCGACTTTGAAAAAGAAAGCTGTACTGCTCCCTCGCAGTGGGCCAGGCCTCTATCTACAAGTAGGGTCTCCAATGCACAAATGTCATATCATCTAAGCATCGTCGGAAGTACTCAATATGACCCATATGGACCTGTGTGACATAACCAACATACGTATATATCATTGGCTCCTGTGGCTACCGCTGTGTCTGGAAAACCGGTCTCAAAACTGGGATATGCTCCCAGGCCCATATCTGTAACACAAGAGCTCCAGAAGTGAAGCTCTTGCAATCCTGATACACAACCTCGTGCATCTCTAAAAACATGTGCCAAAAGACACTGACCCCAAGCAAGCTTAGTGGGCGTCGCCATAAGAAGGGCTACCATCAGAGCCCATCCCATCAAAAAGCCATTCTACTGACGGCCTAGCATGATGAGCTCACTGATCATCCCAGCAATAATGCACTCTAAACAGTGTGTCTAACCATATCTCTGTACAAGGGTCTCCCATGAAATGGACCCTGTCAACTATGTATCATCCCCAAACAAACACCTAAAGGCATGAAGACCAGTCTGGCCGGAACTCACATATTCAGGACGCCGACTGCTATGGAAGGGAATGTGTAATATCCTATAAATGTCCTCTGGAGTCATAGTGATCTCTCTAGTTGGTAAATGAAACGTCTGTGTCTCAGAGTGGAATCTCTTGATAAGTGCAGTCAACAGTCCATGGTTTACCCTAATATCGGGTAAATGGATCAAATACTAGAACCCACATGCAGCAAGATGAACCCTCATAGGGTCAGGAAGTGAGACACATAATCTCTGGGTCGTCGGGTATGAATGTCGGACATGAACATCTGGATATGTGACCTATATCATACAAAAATAGGGAATTCTATCAGAAATTGGGTTCAATAATAGGCTAATAGCACATAAATTGGACAGTTGGGTACTTCAGAAGGTAGGTTAAGAAGTCAGCTATCAACATCAAAAATCAGAAAAGTCAAAATTTGGCCCTAAATATCAATTTTAAGCCCTATGTTTTTCATACGACATTCCAAACTGGCTCCGAAAGTCGTACGACACTCCACAAGAGACCATACGATAATCCATGGTCATACGACACTGGATTCAATATCATACAAGTTTCTAGGGACCCGATGAAATGTCATACGACACACGGGTCCCCTTCATATGACACTGGGTTATGCATGAAACAACAAAGCAAATGCAAATGGAATGTCATACGAGTCTGGGATGGGACTCGTACGAGTTTTCAAACATGCGACATTCAAAACTAAAAACGCGTATGGAAAAATTTAAAAATGCTATAAAACATGAAAAATTTGCATTTTCAGAGGGGCACAGAGGTCCACCTACCAGATGTCCATACTGTCGGGGTCTCTGGTATCTCCAGCTGCGCTCAAATTGATGCGAACTCACAGGAACCTTTGGATCTCGTTGTTCTGCCATTTTCTTGCTCAGAGGGCTCCACAAGGTCTCCAAAGTCAAATGGTTGAAATGAATTGAAAATGACCCTTCAAGCCTTTATATAGCATTTGACCTAATTTTCAAAAGTGCTTCGTTTTCCACAAAAATTGCACCCCTGGCTAATTTCGACATTCTGAATCCATTTTCGGGATCAAAATCAAAATCTGAGATTGTTTATTATGTCAAAATAATGATTTAAAATTTTTGGGCCCAGGACGGTCTACTGCTTGCATATTTGACCTTCAATCATTAAAAAAATCCAGTAGTCAACTTAAATGATTATCTTACATCAAACTATCAAAATTTCAACTTGGTCAACCATGGTCAACTCATGGTCAAACCTAGTCAAACTTGGTCTTCTGGACCTCTAAACGATGCAGAATGCATTTTCAAACGTGTTTAACCATTTTTCCAATCAATTAGCATGCTTCTGGACTATCAACGCTGACTTTTCTTGTCAAATTTCAATTTTAATCCCAAAGGGGGCATGGTATTGCATATCATTCAAAGTCTGTAATCAAATTTGAAATCATATATTTCCTCAGTAATTAAGACAACAACCATGTCTAGTTGTTGATTCATAAAAAAGTCCTCATCGCTTGAGGCAAATCCATCATCGCTCGGGGCATATCAGATTCATCAAGATCCATATCAATCTGGTATTCTCCTAATCTTGTAAATTGTATCAGTTTTTGCAACTATTGGTTCAAATGTGTTATTTCCTTGGTTCTTCGGTAACTGAAGGGTTCAGATGTGATACCTACGTGATTCTTCTAAGGACAATCGAGTCTAGAATCGGCCACTCACTTCTTCGCAATCATAAGGTTCGGAATCAGGCATTTTGACACTTTTCCACAATCATCGGTTCATTACTGTTATAGTTAACATTATCTTTGGTCATTCAGGACCTATTATCTTCATATCAAATCTTTCAATCAGCTTCTGTCTCATATCAATTATCAATTTTGAATTAGTTTCATATCTTTATCATACATAGACTGTCTTTGAACCACTGCGCTTCGCACAACAATTCAAAGAGGGGCAAAATGTAATACCCCAAAAATGGGCTATAGGTTCATTAACCTCTTACATCAACATATCGAATGAAATCGACATCGAAGTCCTAACCTAAGGCACATCGGCACATCATCAAATCCTAATTGATTATCCTAAATTCTGCATCAAGGAATATTCGTAGTAATATTCCTAATTATCCTAATTATCTTTAATTTAATGATTATTTGGCGATAAATCACATTTATCCTAAAGTTTGATTAATTGAATATTCTGAATATTTAATTAATTAGATTTAATTCTGCCACTAAATTATTTAATTGAAGTTAATTCTATTTATTCCTAAATTGTATTATTTAATTTTGACAATAAATCCAAAATCCTATGAATAATTGATTAAATTCTTATTTAATTAATTAAAGCAAGTTGTCAATTTTTAATAATATTGTTTTTGAATAAAAGTTTGAAAAATAGTTGATTAACCCATAAATCAATTGTTTTATTTTTCAAAATCAGTTAAGTTGGAAATAAATCACTTTATTATTAAATTAATTCATAAATAAAACATGCACAATCAAGAAAAGCAGACAACTATCAATTACCAATTAAAGCTAAACTCTATTTTGAGTTGAACTCTACTTTTGCATGTTTTTGTGAGTTAATTATCCTTTATTTAAAAATAACTCAAAAATCAACCTGAGTTATTTGAGTGATTTATGGCTTTCTTCCATGCATCCTCAAAGCCGTAGATTTCCATAAATTAAGGCTTCACCTCATCTCAAATCATCTCATAATTTGCAAACTTATGCTGGTGAATTGCTATCTGAAGAATCAGAGCTTCTTTGCGAATCAACCACGTTTTGTGAGATCACTTTTGTCTTCATATTATTGTTAGATCATTTTAGCATATCAATTTCCATATTATCATAGTTTCATATCATTTTCATCATATCATTGCATAGAAAATTAAAAAAATAGATTAATTGCATTCACATTCCATATCTAGATTTTGCATTCAAATCCTTCATTTAGGTGTCGTCAAGGTCACTGATCTCGATAACAATCTGAGAACATCATACTCGCACCTACTAGAAGGCAGTAAATCACCTGGTTAGTTTAGCTTTCAATTATTGCACGATTTCAATTTTAGCTAACCTCTAATGTTTTACTGAAGTGTTGTGTCTACAGATCAGGTACAAAATTCACACACACAAACACTACCCGTGCACGTCTAGTTGAATGAACACTTTGTGGTGTTCTCATAATATCACCCGTTGCACCTTGCAATGTATATTATTCATATATCAATTTAATTTTTTCTCTAAATAAAAAATTATTTACTTTTATAAGATTTAGGTGATTAATTAATAACATTTTAAAACACAAATAAACATACATGTGTATGTCTCATAGAAAACACCATTGTCAATAGGTCATTTGTGTGGGCTACATCTTCAGCAGTGAATGCCCGACATCTAATCCCATAATGTGTACATGAATGGGATGTCAAACCATCCTCATTCATATCGATATCTACCACGACACATATACGCTGATAGTTGGGGCACATATGTTCAATGGGTTGGGCTGAGACAAATGGAGCATCTGATGATGATAGAAGTGGTGTAGGTGTTGATCCACCCTCTACCTCAACTAACTATGTGTCATGCTCAATAATGACATCAATCAATGATGTAGTGGCCTAAAGGGTCTATAAATACATAGAATCCTTCACTACTACTAGGAGCACAACATAAACTATGGGTTCTTTTAGCTAGATGCATCCTATGTTGTGGCTCTACCACCCTATGGGCCCCAACTCTATCCTATGCAGAGCCTCTCCCTCTATCGTGGAACTATTTGATGTAAAATTAATTTGGCTTCTCACCAAGGATAAACTCACAATATAGTTTTCTCAAAAAATATAAAGGCACCTCCAAATTATTATAGGGTGTTTGGTCAAAGAACATATACCACCTATCCCAAAATGTAGCTCTCATCCTATTATGAACACACCAATGTATGGGAAAACAATTCATAGTTACTTCTAGGGAGTTACTACTAATGGGATCCGTGAAAAGAGAACATATGTCTTCTTTAAGTATCCTCTTTTTTTCACTTGATCATATGACAAACCATCGACATAGAATTCATGACATGTATCCCTCCATGAACCCCATGTTATAACCTCCCTAGATACCTTTTTTTCACTATTGGCCATTCTTTCTAAGGAAGTGGTGAGGGATGAGTGATGCTCAAAACTACAAGACCTCAACCTATTAACCAATATCCAGATATTTGGGCACTGTTTTGTTGAAGGCAATTGATAAGGTCCTCTTGTGTGGAATCAACGTGACCTATTGGTGGACGTAGAGGGTTTGGATTTGGGTTTGGTGATGGATTTGGATTTTGTTGACGGTTTTCTTGTTGTGGGGCTAAATTTTTAGGGTTCTCTTGTTGCTCATTTCCAAGATTATCAATATTTTCATGTATTCAAAGAGGTCTTTGTTGTCTCTTCCATGGTCAGGGATTGTTTTATGAATCTAACATCAAATTAAATAAAAAAAACTTATATCACTTCAACAAACCTTACTCAACCGAAATTGAAACAAAAATTTTTTAAAAAAAATAATTCTTACTTGTTCGTAGACGTGGAAAGCTTGCAAAATGATCAATATGGTAGCAAAGTCCAATAGTAACAAGAACCTACTCAGGTTTTGGCATTTTCTCTTCCTCCTCTCTCCTTCAAACTTGGTTTTGGCATGAATAAAAATAGTCAAAATGCAAGTTTTTAAAAAATATTTATGACAGTCAAAACCCATGTGTGTTTTTGAAAACATTTCTTTCTTTGCAAAACTCACATGGGTTTTGAAAAGAATTTTTTCTTTGCAAAACGAGTACAGGTTTTGAAAAACTTTAGTTTTTTATTTTATTTTTTGTGGCTTGGCAAAGGCTTGACTTTGCCAAGCCTAGTTTTTTCAAATTTTGAATAACTCGATCCAGTTATGAAATTTATTTTTTTTAGGAGGTGGCCACTTTTTTTCACACCATCTTGGTGCACTTACTCTACAATCAAAATTTAAAAATCATTAAAAAATTTAATCAAAACCCTAACTTTTAGTAAAAAACAAATGATTTCATTATAAAACATAAAAAAAAAATATCAAAATTTATACATACCTTGATGAATTTTGATTGAGATTTTCAATAAGATTATTGTATACCATGTAGATCCCTATAATTTTTTTTATCTATTAGTGTCTTACACTTAGTCATTATCTAGGCAATGTTGGTCGATCATCACTGCAACTGAGTCATCATGTATAGGCCGAGTCATCTAATGTACATTTACCGAGCAGTAGTCATTACTGAGTAAACCAATGGTCACCAAGTACTTTTGTATCAGCCGAGTAAGTTTTTGCCAAGTTATGTAAAGAAGACAATGTCGAGTGCCAGAGTATAATGAATAGTGAATGCCGAGTGCAAGATATATCAAATGCTGAGCAAGCCATAATTAACATATGTGTTTGTTATGGCACAATCACCTAGGTAAAAAAATTTGGCCGACATTCATATTTTGTTTACCATTTGTAGAGGAAATCATGGAGGTGATTACGCTTCTATTTTGTAATCATTAATCCCTATGCAACACTTGAAGCCAATCAGAATTAGGAAAGGTTAAGTGGCAAAATGAGTTAATCTGGATCATAGATCTTAAATCTTGGAGGAATTCAGTTGTCTATATAAGATGAGATCTAAACCCTAATAGATGTATGTGTGGATGAGAAAGGAAAGAGAGAATATCTTTAGATAAGTGAAGTATTCTAATAGAGTTCAGTGCCCGAGTGAAATAGAGTAAAGCAGTGAAGGACAAAACATCGATAAACTTGATAGATAAGATCAAATCAATACTGGAAGGAGAAGATCTATAATCAACATATAGTGCAGACTGAAGGATCAGGTATTGAAACATTCTAACAAGTGTATCAGGGTAAATCTCATAACAAAGTGGTTTTAATAGACCTTATTTAATCTCTTAACCGAGTGCTTACTTAGTTGTAAGTCTTAAATCCTTTTACAAGGTAGATTATATAAGTCTTTAAGCTCTTAACAGGGTAGACCCCTCATAGGGTAGATCATATTTTGTGATAAAAATTTGTAGCTCTAACAAGAAAACTTTATACTGTAGTAGTGAAGATTTGTGGGTGTCATCCCCACCCCAGTTTTACCTTTCAAGGGTTTCTGGGTAACCAAGTTACTGTGTTATGAGTACATTCATGAATGATGTTTAGTTTATTAGTTTCATTACATTAATGAAGTCTATGATAATGCTATGCAATTTTTCAGTAATGTTAAAATGGATTAATAGGTGATATCTGATTAACCCCCCCTCTCAGCATCACATTTTCCAATAGATTTCCAATAATTGGTATCAAAGCTCTAGGGTTTCTTATAGAAAGTCTAACCACTTGAAGACAAAGATCTTGAGATGGAGGTTTATAAGTTGGGAAAAATTATAGAGAATCAGAAGATTAATGTTCAGCTTGCATTACAACAACTGGAAGCAACCAGAGGAGAACTGAAGAAATCCTTAAGCAGAAGAAGAGAAATTGCTATTCAACAAAATGAATCACAATATCAAGAGGAAGATACTACTAAACTATTTGATAATGGAAACTCTATAGAAAGTGACAAAGCCATAAAAGAGCTACTGGAGAAAAATAACATACTAAATGAGAACATCAGAAATCTGAAGAGAGAACAAGAAATTCAATATGTCAAACTCTGTGAAGTAGTTGAACATAAAAAGAAAGCTGAAGAAGATAAGACAATGGCCAAAGAAGACAAAAGAAAAATATCAATGAGACTTGATGAAAGGACAAGTGACATGCAAAGGTTGACTAACAATCAACTAGACATGGTAAATCAACTGCTACTGGTTAATCAAGAATTGGGCAGGAAAGATGTGGAAATCACCAATCTAAGATCAAAAAATAATCAACTAAGGAATGAACTTAGATCTTAAAAGGAAATAAATGAAAGGATGAACAAACCTAATGAAGTTGCAAGATACTTTGAAGAACTGTTAAGGTCACCTAGAAGATCTAGTGATAGATCTGGACTTGGACTAATTAAGCAATCAGCATCCACTGAGGAAGGAGAATCATCAAAAAGTGGAGAGAAAAGGAATTCTAAACCAAAGAACAACAAGCCTACATGCCATCATTGTGGAAATCCAGGACATACAAGTAACGTCTATAGAAGCAAACATGGTAAGTCTGATCCTAAACCTAAATTTAATGGACATTGTTTTAATAGTAAGAAACTTGGACATCAGGCACAAGAATGCAAGTCTAAGGTCAGAAATCTACCAATCTCACCAAAATTTCAAGGACACTATTGTAACTGTCATAAGTATGGACATATAGCATTTGAATGCATATCTAAACCTAAATGGTCATCAAATTAACAGACTAAGTTACCTAAGAAGGGTAACACATACAACTGGGATTACAACACTTGGTACAATTGTCATTACTGTGGAAAATATGGGCACATTGGAGCAAATTGTATGAAGACTCATTTCAAAGGGAAATCTAAAAGTTGGATGAATGGAAGTATGGTATGCTACAAATGTAACAAGATAGGTCATCTAAAGAAAGATTGTAGATCACCCATATCGAGCAATGATCAAAGCAGGAATGAAGATATCATTGAGAAATCAAATGAACAAAACATGGAAGAAGAAAGAAGAAGGAAGCACTAGTGAATCCAGTGCACCTAAGGTCATCCAATCCGATGGATCAGGTGATCACACTACTTCAAACTAAGCAAAGTAGGTATGTATGGAACTAAGTCTTACAATGTTTTATCTTATATCAATTCCTAACACATGTTGAGAAAAAGTTCATATCTACATAGATAGAGATGCATTATGACATATTTGAGCAAAGTGGAACAATTCATTTTTTATTTCAAGCATCAGTGTTTCAGTCTGAAATGACCAAGTTATCAATGTATGTCGAGCACCTGTGATAGCTGAGATGTGATATACACCGAGCTATATCCAAACAATTGTGTCGATCAAGCTTGTGTTAGCTGAGCTTACATAAGATTTCCAAGACAGCTGTATCCCACCTAAAATGTGTATGGAACATTTATGAAGCCCTAATCCGACCATTTAAAGTCTATAAAGTAGGATGTTACCGTTCATTTCATTTCACCAGTGAATTAAAAATTTCTTTGAGTGATTCAAAGAGCGTGTAACCTATCTATCTTAGAGCTTAAGGGCGATTTCAAATTCTTCACAGCGTGCCATCGACAAATCATCTGTAGAACACTTGTGCAAAGGTACCCTACCAAGTAAAATCTTTTTTGAGAATTTTTAGTTGAGATAAATGGCATCATCTTCATCACCTACAATGAAGAAACAAGGAAAAGAGGTTTTCAATGTTCAGCTAGTAAGGAACGAGGTGTGTAAGCCACATAAGTTTCAAGCCATTCTGGAGAGCGCAGTCATGGGAGATCTTAATGGAGTTTTGTCATTAATTCTAAAAAATGTTTTAATGGTAAACGACATTAGGTTGTGCTACATGTGCAAAATTGGAGAGATTGGTGACTATGAAATTAGGGAAGCATATGAAAAATTGTGCAACAATGGGGTGTTGAAGCTGGAACACCAGAAGGTTGCCGAGAAAGGGTTAGTTCATGCACTAGATTTTTTGCAAAATTTCAAAGTGGACTAGATTAAAATTGTATTGAGTAGAGTACATGACATGCAAATTTGGCTAGAGGATGGACTAGTTTAGATCACAAAAGACATGATTCACCGGGTAACTAGATACCCTAAACTCCTTGGTAAGAAAACAATGAGATGTTTAAACAAGGAGGAGATTCAGGCAAACACTCAGGTAGTATGGAATAAGCGTGGAATGACAATCTCCACTATCACTGATCTAGAGATTGAGTTTACAGTGAGAGTAATTGCTCACAAATTTTATCAGTCTAGTCGATTAGACAGCGTCTCATGCATCGTAGTGGACCAGGCTTGGAAAATCATCAAGAAGGGCCATACCTATGACCTCGCTGGGCTCCTACTAACTCAACTTGTCAAGAACCTTACTTCTATCCAGAAAGAAAAGAATTCAAAGTGTAAGTTCGGTTCCCTACTCGTCTATCTATTCTTTTACATTCAGAAGTGTTTTCCTAATGTTGGTGGAGTAGTTTGGTATAAGAATAGGTCAATCACAGTTCAAATTAATGAGTTTATTAGTTAGATAGGAGAGAATTTTGAGGGTGTAATGGAAAACTACTTTGTAGAATTCAAGAAGAAAATGAGGAAGAGCAGTAGGATTCTTGTATCTCTTATTGAAAAGTACAACCAGGACATTTGTTTCTTAGTAGATACTAACTTCACATATTAACAAGCTGCTTTACCAAGGGTATCATGGCTAATGCCATTATCTTACGAGGTTAATATTAACGAGACCACATCAACAATCATAGCCCTATTAGCTGAGGAAGTTGATAAGAAGGATCCCTACCTTGGAACATATGAGGAGGCTAAGTCCAAGATAACTATGGGATTGAAGTCTGATACCATGGAGAGAAAGATGAAAAAGATAGTAAAGAACCTAGTAAAAATGATAGGAGAGAGAGAGAGGTAGAGGAACCTCTTGAACTAACATAAGGACTAGGAGAAGAAAAAGAAAGTGAATCCAGTGAAAGTGAAGAAGAGGAGAAAGTAGTGGAGAAGAAAGGTAAGAAGGAAGTAATTGTCAAGCCTATGAGCAAGAAAATGAAAAAACCTAAGGCTATTTCATCACTTATTCTTAGGCCAAGAACAAGGGCAATCTCTACAACTGTAGCTGCCGAGCCACAAAAAGAACCCCTACATCAGGAAAAATGAAAATTGTTCAACCTAGGGTAGTGTCGAGCCAGACAAGGAAGAATCTTAGGAGGAAACTTATTTTGGAGAAAGATGATGAGGAAACAGAGAGTGATGAGGAGGTTAAGAAGAAGTTACTAGTACAGGGAAAAACACCGAATGTGGATGAAATATGCCACACCATCAAGAACTCTACTAGACTTGAAGGTTTTAAACAAATAAGATTTGAGAGCACGAGCATAGGAGATAAGAAGAAAATTGAAGAAGATATACTTGAGATGCTTTGCGCTTTCAAGATCCTACCAATACAAATGAGAAAATTGATCCCTAATGAGTTATATGAGAGAGTTGCACAGAAATGGGAATTTTCCCTAATGACCGAGAAGAAGATAAGGGAAAGCACATTAGCTCAAGTTGCACCAGATCTATCTCCTGCTAGTATTTAAGAAGTTGTGGAATAGTACAAGAACAGATTCATTCCTAAGCACAAAGCTTAATCTATCCTTCAACACAAGGTTGAAAGTCTTAGGACTTAAAATTGTTTTTGGTCTGTTAATTGACAAAAGTGCACAATAGGACACTAGCACATCTAAGGGTGCTGAGCTAGATAATAAAGAAGATGTAAATGATCCACATATTCAGGAGAAAGAAGCCCCCAAGGAAAAGAAATGTTAGGAGTTACCTAAAATAACTATTGTTGACATCACTGAGGATACCCAGTAAAGAATCAGGTATTGACCGAGGAAGACATACAAACTGAGGAAGCACAAGCTACATCTTTGCCAGGCAGTAATACTATGCTATTACAAGTCATGGATTATCCAACAATTGATGACACATCAACTATCAACACAGCCCCTGTTAATCCTCAAGTTGTTACAGTTGACATGTTATTCGGTATTAGCACTACTGAGGAACATGACCAGTCAACAACTGTACTTCAATCTACATCTACCAAGGAGACACAGAAAGAAAAAGCAAATCAGTCTGCACTAGTGATTGTAAATCCTCATGTGGAGGATAAGGGAAAAGAAGAGAAGGTAACATATATTGACATTCAAGAGCCTAAGGAGCAAGAGGCAATAAAATCTCTTGTACAGATGTTGAGTGGGAATACACCGAAGAAGAAGGCACAGAAAAAGAAGGTGAAAATTTCTACACCTGAGGTGACACTAGAAGAATTTATTGTGATTTTGAAATGGGACACATATAACTTATCATATGAATATATGCAGATATTGAAATAATTACTGAAGTATAAAAGCAGGCAGGAAAAATTAAGAATGGAACATCAGCAAAAGCAAGTTCTTCATGAGATAAACGGTATATTCATTGATGCTTTTGACATGATTGATATTAATGAATCTGAACCCATACTGGAACAACTTGTCCACATAGTCAAGAAAGTGATAGATGATGAAAGAGAAGCAAATGATAAGTTGTTGCAGTGGTCAGAAAGGAAATTTGAGACAAACGTATTGAATAAGGTCTCTACCGAGATATCAGTGAAGCATGTAGAACTTTCTACCCAAATATCAGATTCAGAAGTAGTTGTACTAAATACACAATCTTTGTACAAGAAACTATGCAATGTAGAAGAATTTACTAAGGATAACTAGGAGCTGGTAGATAGACTATAGATAGATATAAAGTTTATTGGTCACTCATTGAGTTTGGATGCAAGTTCTAGCTCCAAACACTATGCCAAGCTTCTACATTCTCAAGGAAGGATAGCCGAGTTGATGGATAATGATGGTAAGATAAGGGCTCATCTACTCTCTATTCAAACAATGTTGACACCTCACTTGGAGGTCATTCAAAGAGAGTTAGTGAAGGCTAAGGAACTAATACAGAAAGATCCTCATCTTTCTACTATCGAGAGCCTAATCAACCTAGCCGCCGAGCTAGAAGTGCAATAAGAGGTTCTAAAAGTTGTGAAATCTGGTTGGGAAACTGCATTGCACATGGTTATGATGCTTCACAAACCATTTCTGGAGAAACATTGCAAGCTCCCTACTAACAAAGAAATCATAAGTGCCAAAAACAAGGGGGAAATAATATAATGACATATCAAGTCACATAGGGAGGTAACAGACTCAAAGAGAAGAAGCAGAACAAAATGGTATGATATAATCAGTTTTGTATATGTATATATCTTAGGGGGAGTATTCTATTAGTACTAAGTAATCTTGTAAATGTATTGTAAATGTCATGACAAAGTTCTTTTGCCACTAATGTCAAAGGGAGAGATTATAGATCCCTATAGTTTTGTTGTCTAATAGTGTCTTACACTTAGTCATTATCTAGGAAATGTTGGTTGTTCATCACTGTGACCGAGTCATCATGTATAGGCTGAGTCATGTAATGTACATTTACTAAGCAGTAGTCATTGTCAAGTAAACCAATGGTCACTGAGTACTTTTGTATTAGCCAAGTAAGTTTTTGCCAAGTTATGTAAAGAAGACAATGTCGAGCATCGGAGTATAATGAACAGTGAATTCCGAGTGCAAGAGATATCGAATACCGAGCAAGCCAGAATTAACATATGTTTTTGTTATGGCACAATCACCTAGGTAAAAAGTTTTGGCCGACATTCATATTTTGTTTACCGTTTGTTGAGGAAATCATGAAGGTGATTACGCTTCTATTTTTTAATCATTAATCCCTATGCAACACTTGGAGCCAATCAAAATTAGGAAAGGTTAAGCGGCAAAATGAGTTAATCTGGATCATAGATCTCAAATCTTGGAGGAATTCAGTTATCTATATAAGATGAGATCTGAACCCTAATAGATGTGTGTGTGGATAAGAAAGGAAAGAGAGAATATCTTCAAACAAGTGAAGTATTCTAATAGAGTTTAGTGACCGAGTGAAACAGAGTAAAGCAGTGAAGGACATAACATAGATAAACTTGATAGATAAGATCAAATCAATACTGGGAGGAGAAGATCTGTAATCAACATACAGTGTAGACCGAAGGATCAGGTATTGAAACATTCTAACAAGTGTATCAGGGTAAATCTCATAACGGAGTGGTTTTAATAGACCTTATTTAATCTCTTAACCGAGTGCTTACTTAGTTGTAAGTCTTAAATCCTTTTACAAGGTAGATTGTATAAGTCTTTAAGCTCTTAATATGGAAGACCCCTCACATGATAGATCATATTTTGTGATTAAAATTTGTAGCCCTAACAAGAAAACTTTATACTGTAGTAGTGAAGATTTGTGGGTGTCATCCCCACCCCAGTTTTACCTTTCAAGGGTTTCTGGGTAACCAAGTTACTGTGTTATGAGTACATTCATGAATGATGTTTAGTTTATTAGTTTCATTACATTGATGAAGTCTGTGATAATGCTATGCAAGTTTTTAGTAATGTTAAAATGGATTAATAGGTGATATCTAATTCACCCCCCCCCCCCCCCTCTCAACATCACATTTCCCAATAGATTTCAAACATACCTGACCACAAATCGCATACATGATACAAACCCGCTATTTTCACAATGTGGTCTGATAAACACTAGCCGCGGGTTTTATTTCTTTACTAGCAAATATTGGGTATCTGATATTAAATTGGGTACTTGATTACGCCTATGCATTGTAATTAGCTTTGGCCATGTGTACTGACACTAAGACCTACTAAAAAGTAGTACACTTTTTAGTGCATTTTTGGACAAGTGAAAATGAGATTTTTTTCACATCGCCACTTTTTGGCTTACCATGATCTTGCACACACCCATAATTCAATTTTTTCTATGATATATTTTTTATATAAAAATATAAAATAACATATTTGAATCCACTTTATTAAGAATATTGTAGAATATAATAAGAAAATTTATAAAGTATTTTAAAAAATTTATATTAAAAAAAAAAGAATATAATAATGTTAATAATGTATCTATGAGCAAAGTGTAATAAATTTATTATGGAAAAATACATCCAAAAGAATAAGAAAAGTAATATAATATATTTAGATATCAATATTTTGAGAAATTCATATATCAAGTTAGATTCTCAACACTAGGAGAATTCCACAATCCATCAAATAGAGAAAAACCAGTTTCTGGATTTGATTGTGTGCAAGTTTTTTACATCAATGTTTCGAATCACAGCCTGCGATCCATCATCAGATATCAAGTTAGATTCTTTTGTACATTTTATAATATTATAAAATTCATGTATAAAATTTGAATGTTAGTTTTTATAAAATATGTTATCTTATATATTTTTAATATATATCAACATATATATGTTGAATTCATTTGTCTAAAAATTATTGAGAATAGTTTTAAATAAATAAATATTTTTAATCAAAGAAGTTAATAATGGGCTTTAAAGAGATCTTAAAACCTTAGAAAGATAATAAAACATCAACAATAACACAACCAATCTACAAAAAATAATAAAACAAAGAGCATATGTAAAACAAAAAATTCTAATAGTGTGACACGTACATTCTATTAAGGGTGTTCGCAACATCTAATTTATCTTAGAAGAATCTTTCTTTCAAAGTCCTTGATCATGTCACATCCTATTTCTCTTATCCTTCTCATTATTTGTTTTAAGTATTTATAGTTCTAGCATCCCCTTTGGTTATCATCATACTTGAACCAACAATTGTATTTTTTACCTTATCTAAAGCCTTTAAGGTACTTCTCTTCGCAAACTTGTTTATTTATGTCTTATTTTAACTTTGCAATGTGTTGCTCTTATCCCATTGACCTAGCATATTGGTTCTCTCATCCTTTCATAACCTCCTCCTCAAAGACAATAATAATTTCATTTTTATTAGAGATATCCTCCATCAACTTGTTCACCTAAGGTCTATTCTCATAAATTTGGAATATCCTTCTCTCCTCCATAATAGACCCCTAGGTATCCTCCCTCAACTTCTCATTTAGGTTGTTAATCACTACATAAACCTACTTAAAGTTAAAGAATTATCTTGTGCCAAAGACAGTGAGGGGTCACCACATATTGCTCTAGCATATTCAAGTAATTAGATAGTTCCTCTAAGGAAGTGAGGTTAGGTGGCAGAAGTATAAAATCCTTGGAGATCAAGTGGTACATGTTTCAGATTCAGAAAAGATTTTTCCAAATCTATGTTAATCATTTTTTAAACTTTTATGCACATGATTTTGACATAAGATTTATATATTGTAATTACTATAAACTAGTAGTTGAGTGCTTTTGTACGTGAACGATGACCTGATATGAGTTTGATATGTAGAACTTAGAAGGAATTTTGAAAATGATATATAATAATTCTTAGGTAGTGAGGGTTTCTTGCAAGTTATGTTTGTTCAGATCTGTGTCAAATTTCTTCACAATGACACCTATCATCATTAACTAATCAAACCGTCGTTACTTCCAACTATTAAGTCACTATCACCCCTACCCCCACCAAAAACAAACTATAAAAATTAATGACAATAATCTCTCCTAATTTGGATTTCTATCTCTATTTATTTCCTCTTAGCTCTTTCTCACTTCCCCCTTTATCTCTTTCTATGCATATTTTGTCTACCTGAATTTTCTTCTCTCTTTAACATTGTGAATGCTCTCTATCTCTTTCGCTATTCCTCCTTGTCCCTCTACATCACTCCATATTTATATTTCTCCCTATCTAAATATTGAGTTATCTTCCTCCTTTTACTCTACATTCATCTCATTTTCTCACTCTCTTCCCATATATTTTATCTCTCTTTCTCTTCATATCTTTGTCTATCTCTTATTCACTTTCACTCTCTCGATCTAATATTTGTTTATTTCTCTTCTATTTCTTTTTGTATTCTTACAAATATTTATTTATTAATATTAATTTAAATCTAGTGTCTAATATTTTCATGTTATGATGATTTGTTTCAAACATTAAAATGATATCAAATAGTTGAATCAAATTTTTAAATATATATTAAAAAGAATATATAAAATCATAATTTTATTTAAATTTGATGTAAATTTAAGAATAAATTCTAATTTTATGTTCTTTTTTATATGTAATTAAGGGAGAAGAGATAGATTTTATATTTTTTTTATGAAGTGAAGTATTTGTCTCTTTATTTTTCTTTGCATTTTAGAAATAATATAAATTTTAATTTAATATATAATATTAAAATAATATTAGAAATTGAAATCAAACTTAAAAAGTTTTCTTTTATATTTAATTAAGAATTAGAAGGTAAATTTTTAGATTATTGGATAAAGAAATGAAGTACTTTCCTTTTTATTTCTCTTTAAATTATAATATAAATTTCATTTGTAATTTTTTTTTTTACGCTATTGTAATTTAGGACTAATGAATTTCACAAATTAAAATGATACCAAAAATTGGAATTACACTTTTAAAAGTTTTAATTTGATGTACTTTTTAATATGTAATTAAGGAAAATGAGGTAATTTTTAAGATTTTTGGATGAACAAATGAACTATTAATTTAAATTCATGTATTAAATAATATATTTTACCATTTTTAATTTAGTTTTTTTTCACATAGTCAAATTAGTAAGAAAGATGTAAAAATTAATTTAAATAGAAATAAAAATTTGATAAGCATCTTTGAAATAATTTTATATTTTGATTTTTTAATTTTTAAAAAATAGAAAGAAGTGATTTGAAAAAATAAGAATAATATTGTAAACTATATTACTCTTTTATATGTAATTAAAGAAAATGAGGTAATTTTTTAGATTTTTAGATTAACAAATGAACTGTTAATATTAAATTCATGTATGAAATAATATGCTTTACTATTTTTAATTTTAACTTTATTCGTATATTTTTTTATTTTTTTGTGTGTCAAATTAGTAAGAAAATATGAAAGTCAATGTTGTTTTCACAAACATGATGCAACCAAAAGAAAGGAGTATTTTGTATCATTTAAAATTTGAAAGAGTTATTACAACAATAATGTCATCAAATCATATTGCTTTATTTTTTATGCGCACCAATTTGAAGAATAGGAGAAAAATAAGGCAACTTCTATTTCTAATTTAGCCAGAAAAGAAAAATATCCATCAAAAAGGTTGACAAACAATTTTCCTATTAGCTTAAATATCTCTTCATATAATTAAATATAATATTATAAAAACAAATTATATAATTAATAATAATATTTTATTTACAATTAATAAAAAATAACCCATAAAAACTACAATACAATTAGATATTTGAAATATATAATTCTTTACATAAAGAATTGTCCATAATAAAATTATTTCCATTCCATAAAATATAAGCTATTACAATTCTATACAGTTTTATTTTCTTTGATTCCTATTAGTGATATTAGACATTATGAAACTTGGAAGGTGAATGAGACAATTGTGTATAGTGGAAATTTTCCAGGTTTATTGTTTTCCATTTTAAAGCCATTTTGGAAGTTGTCTCAGATTTGATGTATCAACTGCTTGACGGCTTAGTATAACAGCAGAACAATTCTAATTATGTATTCCCTTCTTTCTCGAAGGGTTTATTTAGCAAGTTTTTGAAGATGTTTCATTCAACGTTGTGACATTATGATATTCTTTATTTGGAGAGCGTCCATATATGATGCTTTAAAGGGTTTTAACTGCCATGATTTCTGTTCATTGAAAACCACATTTTCTTTCAACGTCAGTTTCTTTCCATTTTCTGTTGAGAAGTCAGGTTCCCATGATCATGAAGCTTCTGTTGGGAGTTGATAAGCCCCATGGTGTAGGCCATGGTCACATGTGACTAAACATGAATTAAAAAGTTTTGATAGAAATTTTACCATATCATAGTAAGAAAGAAGGATCATGCAGCAAAATGCATTATAGCATCTATAAATTGTAGATCACAATATTGGAATGGGTGTATGATTTTAAGGCAATAAGAGCACAGATCTTAGTAATTGGATAATGTAGTTGGTATAATTTGAAATCAAGTGGAGATATAAGGGTTATTTGAAATTGATACATGTTCTTTAGATATAGGTATATGAGTAATTTTTATTATTATAGTTTTATTTTATGTTTGTTATTTTAGAGATTATATTATCAAACATCTTGATCTAATTATCAAAGTTATTTATGCTATATTTTGTAGATAGGATTTAGGGGTCAAAGAGGAGGTTGGAAGATCTATTAGGAGGATGATGAAATGTTTAAATTTCTATTTAATCTTTCAATCAAAGGTTGAGTAATACTTCTTGAGAAGACGTTTTGATACAAATAGATGGTTTTCTTATTTTGATTATGATTTTATTTTTCTAGCATGGTAGTTCTCGGATCTATTTTAGTTTGGGGTTTCATATTTCAATGCATTGTGGCGCTCAATAATAGCAACATTTTGTTTATTTTTGGTTCATAACATTTGAGTGCTCATGTAGAAAAAAAATTCTGGAGAGAGGTAATTCCCCACCTCTTGATTGGAGAAAAGGAGGTGTTCATGATCTATTTGTGATTGTTCTCTTAAATTTATATGTGATATTTACGTTGTAATAATGATAATACTCTAGCGATGTTGGTCATCGTAGTTGGACAATGAAATATCTTTCTCATATATGTTATGACTAGGGGCATATTACATGGTGTAATTTATTATGTGATCATGAAGGTAGGTCATTGGATGTATGGATTTATAATTTTTCTCATTATAGAGTGTGGAAAAAAATGCATTAGGGGTGTGTTTGTAAGTATTGATGTAAATTGATTGGCACTACTTGAGACAATGGATTGAGATCCATAGTGTTAGCGTTGGGTAGGTTCCTATATTCATAGATGTTGTAGATCGTCTAGATTTACCCATTCTATTCCAATGCTAGTTTATTGAACTTCTTTGTTGGGGTAATATAAAACCTTAGTTCTTGTCTTATATATAATAATTTGATAGTATGTTATGTTTAATGTTAGATACTAGTAAACTAATTGTATTTTATGCTACAACAAAAGATGAGTTTATGTATTCCTCCTAGAGTGCATGTACCATATATTTTTAAGTTCGCCTAGTTAGATATTGTAGGTATGTCGTTTTAATCACTTCTCCTAACTTAACTGATATAGAAAAAAGATTTATGTAGGCCCTTGTGGTAAGCTTTCTCCATAGCTACCAAACTAATTATCATTGTTGGTGTAAAGAGTGTGACGAGGGTAATAACTTATATATTAGAAAGGAATCACTGTGTACTTTGGGGGTTCCAATAGATTAGACTATAGTGGTTTTGGATGAATCTAAGGTTGAAGACCAAAGACAACATATAATGAACTTGAGAGTATTCAAAGCTTATGTGGGGCATGCTTTCTTGATGCTTCTATTCAATCTTAGGCAATGGGTCTTTCCAGAATAAGGAGTTTAAGATTAGTTTTATTTTAAAAGGTTATTATATTGTTAAATTCTTATTGGTTAAATCTCATAAAGAATGTATATTGACGAGCCTTGGAATTTCCATTTTAATCATGTTTATTTTCTATATTCTAATGATATCTCTAGACATTTTCATGTCATTCGTTAACATTTCCAAACTTTATAGTTAATTTGTAAAGTATTAGCCTTAATTAATGATAGTTTGATGAAATGCATTTGCATAGGATCATTGTTGAATTGTGATGATATGTTATGATATAATATGTTTTTCTTTTATTTAAGTCAATAGCTTCTATGGGGAAACACCCTTTCTATTGATGTTATATATAAAAATTTACATCTTTAGCAACATATATAGCATATTTGTTGCCTACCCAAAAACCAAGGGATGCGCCCAAGACACTATATTATCAAGATTTGGCACCCATAATGCAGATAAAATTATACACATCCACCTAGAGTGAAGATCGAGACTAGATACATAATTACAAATTTAAAAAACAATGGCACCCCCACAAAAATAGTCCCACCCAAGAACTTCAAACAATATCATATAAAATTTTCCAGGCTAGGGGTAGACAAAACTAGTGTATATACTATACCCAATTAAACTAACTAAATAATAAGGAAAGATAACTATAGAATCTTATGAATTCTTTGTCTTCCTCTCTTCCTTTGTTTTGGATTTCATTAGACATTCTGGTCTAGAATGCTCATGGGTCACTAGCTTGGCAATTTGAGTTGGGTTCTCATTCTTGTCATCCTCCATCTTCTCTTTTATAAAAAAGTTAAATTCAGACTCCTCATCATCATTCTTAAGGCCCTCACTTCTCAAATAATTATTTATCTATTCACCACCCTCATTCAACATTACTCCCAAGAGATTTTTGAGGAATGCAATATTTCTGTGGATGGATGAATTTCTTCTTTCAAAGACCTCCAACTTAGTGGTAGGAACCATGGGTAGTTTTGTCACCTCCTTCCATTCTTGAGGACCACATAGTAGTCCTATGGGAGATGAATATGGTTCTCCTAATCCACATTCTCTAAAAAAATCTTTGATGTCACCAATAAATGGAATTTTGAATTATTTTTGGCATAAAATCCTTGCCCCCACCTTTGTTCCACCCATTTCCAAAATATCTGCCAAAAACATTATAAAAATATCAATATTAATGTGGTGTTGATTATGTTCCTTTAATAATTCCTTTCCAAGAATGGCCTCCAGCGTGTGGATGACCAAACATTAAGAGAAACTGAGGACGGTTCTAAGGTACTTCTTTGAAACCTTACCAAAAAAGATATTTGACATTTTATGAAGACTAGCCTAATGTGGGTATCCATTATCAAAGACAGAGTTCTTTTCCCTTAAAACAAAATGTACAAGTCACCAGGGGCTATCAAAGAATATAAATAGTATTAGGCAATATATTATCAACAAATCATAGCTAAATTCCCATATGTCCTTGTCATGGTACCACTTTATTTTGATCATGTCATTTCAAATCCATTCAAACTTGTATCAGAGGTAGATGATTAATAGTTCATTACTAAATCACACACATTAAATTTATTCTTCATGCCCAAAAATGTGATTGTTATCCTAGGGTAGTGTAAATAAAGACACACCAAACCCAATCCCTCTAAAAACTTCCCATTATGAATTTTTATCTTAATATTTGTTATGCATGGCAATGAGCATTTAGTACATTATCCATCATGCAAAAAGTAATTCATCTGTCCTCTCCCTTTTCCACCTTATGTAATAATAATTTTTCAATATCATCATAGGACCCACACCCAAATCGACCCACAAGGGCTTCACTTAGTGAACTTGAATCATAGCACGTGTGTGAACATGACATACTAAAGAATCCCCCTATTTTCAAAAAATATTGCTCCAAACTTCTTTTTTATCACCCCCTCCAATACCCACCCAATACCCCACACAACCATTTTCCTATTTAAGCCCCCACCCCCTACCCCAAAAAACCCTCCTCCCCCCTATTTAGACAATATATTTCCCCCTTTTTTCCAATTTAAACCCCCCAATATGGATACACATGGTATTTTATTCCCCCTTCAGTGAAGACCCCGTGAATTGACCCTAATCCACTCGTGGGTTTAGTGTCATGCTAGCTAGAAATCCCTCTCTACGAATTGTTTGGCCAACTCATCATCCAATTAATTCCCTTCATGGTATACATTTGACAATTTGAATTCTAAAAACTTACTATGAGTTCATAAATAGGCTTAAGTTGATGACCCAACTTCTAGTTGGTGTTGAGTTCTATCTAAAGGCATAAATAGTGATCATGGAGTCTCCTTCGAGATGTAGGCATCTCACATTTAGTTCTAGTCCTAGCTTTAGACCAAGTAGACCCACTTTGAATTCTACAAGATTATTTTTTGTCTCTCAAAAGTGCTCTGGTCCTTCTAGAGGAATTATTTTATTATGGTTTCATGCAATAGATCTAGCACCACTAGACCTTGGATTTCCCTTTGATGCATCACCAAAGTTAATATTGATCCACCCATCTTCTAGTGCTAACTATGGCAGCTCGACCTAGGGGTTGAGAAGATGATCATCCTTCCTACCTCTATTAATGAGGGTTATGGTAGAATATGTTAATTTTAATGAACATGTATTTTATTGGAGATTTTGATATATCATAGATTAAAAATAAAGCAACACAGATGATAAATTATCATTGATCTACAACCATTGTAATAGATGTCTTCAACCAAAGGATTATGACTCTATTTTAAAAGTGTTAAACACCTATAGTTGAGTGAGCCATATCCAAAGGAACCAAATTAATCAATCAATTTTTTCCACTAGTGACAAAGTCCACCATAATGAGGAATATTTGATATCGAATAATGGAAATGATAATCTATTTCATACATGTAGGTACAAGATCAACCTCTTCAATGAAATTGGGTCCATGTTAAATTAGGTTCTAAGTTTCTATTTTATTTCTTCTTAAATAATAATCCCCTTGTTAAATTGGAATGAGTTAACACACTTGTGATTGTAAGTCCAATTTGCAACCTTATATAATTAGTATTATTCTATCTAAAAATTAGAAGATTTGCAACAAGAATGTAACAATGATTTTCCAACATTTGTATTTTCCCTCCAAAATAGTGTTAGAAGCAATAAAATCTTATAATAATTTGCATTGATTTAATGTAATGAATTGATTTATAGATAATTATAGTCATTTGAGAGAGTGCAACTACCCCAAGCAAGGGAAACTACATAATAACCTTAATGCGAAAAATGGGAGATGAATTGCCTTAGGTAAGGGCTCTATTTATAACAATTTTGGAGACCTTGAGTAGGTGGAATCCACATAGGTACCACATAAGAGACACATAATCCATGCAAAGTCCAAGGTTTCTCACACATGTGTGAGAAACTTGGGATGTGATGGATGCATGTGTACTCCAAGTACACATGTAAGATGTGTCATAGATCTTGTAAGAGACCTAGACCAATGAAACACTTTTAGAAAGTATAAGAAATGCGTCATCAAGGTTGTAAGAGACCTTGTTTGCACCAAATTAGAACTTTTTGAAAAAGTATTCTTTTAGAATTTTGCTCACACACGTGTGAGTGAATAATTAGGACTAATAGTTGTAAGAATGAGAAAATTAGTTTAATTAACCTTGGTTAATTAGTGGGTAAGTTGATTAGCTAAAAAGAGATGGGTGTAGGGTAGGATCTAGGTTGGGATTAGGATTAAATTAACCAAAATTTAACTCAATCAAGTTTAGACTAATTTAGGCATGTGAGGAGAATAATTAAATAAAATTTATTTAAAAAGGAATTACGGGAGAGAAGTGTATTAAATTAAATTTAATACATTAGGGGAAGGTATTTAAAATAAATTTAAATACTTTGGAAGATGAATTTATTTAATTAAATAAATGGAGGATTATTGAATTAATGTTAAGGGACAATTTTAGGCATCTACAACACCTAGTAGTTCATTAGTTCAATTTCTCACACAAGTGGATTTTTTTATTGAAACTTGAGTTTTGATGGTGCAAATTCCATAAGCCATGAATTTTGACCCGGGCTTCCAATTCACTATTATAACATATCTTTGGAAAGATTGTAAATAGATCTACAACAATACATATAATGAAGATCTATTTGTCATGATTTCAAACCTTTCGGGGGCCTCTAAGGTCTTCAATTATGAGTTTTAAGCTTCATTAGATAAAATTTGGGACAAGAAATTTGATATCTTTCAAACCATATAGGATATTGAGATGATTCTTTCACCAACCATCTTATTTTACAATTTCTCTCCTTGGGACCAATTTTCATGTCCATACAACCTCGAATGAGAAAAAGTACTAGAAATAGCACATGGCTCGTTTTGGCTATTTTTAGCTTCCATGTGTATTATATAGTTAAGCTATCATAATGGGCTCAACGACAACTAAAGCAAACCACAAAAAAATGAAAAATATAATATTTCTTTTTGGGTGATGCAAGATTGATCCTACACCCTATATGGTTCTACAACAATATGTTATAAGATTATCTGATGAAAACTCTACATGGGAAAAAAACATATCCTCCAAAAGCACTCCATTTGAATAAAAAATTGACTACACATCCTATTTCATGATTTAGACCTTCACATGCACAACCTACAAGAGATACACTCACAAGTCTTAGCTAAAATAGTCAACCTTAAACAACTACACATATTCTTGTACAAAACCATGAAGTGGTGTTTTGTATAGACCATGTAACTAATTCCATGAACTTACAAAATTATTTTCCTCTATTACTTTTTGGTACTAAGTTTTTCTAGTATAAATGTTTAATACATAAATTTTCCTCGAGAATGTCTAACCCATATGATGCATGGATCTCAAGATTCTATAGGTGCACCACAAATAATATTAAATTAATTATAACATTATCTAATATATGCAACACACCTTTACTTAGCAATCTCTGACACTTTTCTTAGCATACTCTCACTTGTTATATATATTGAATGTAGGGTAAAAAATTAAACTTGAACATCAAGAGAACAACTTCTATAGTCAACATGTACCATCAAGTACTTCATGCAACCATAAATATATGTACAACAATAATCAAATTGACCACCATGTCAATCATGAAACATCTCATCCTACATGATATCAATGCATAAAAGATAAGACCTCATCCAAAGATATATCACACTATTTGTCACATAGAAGCATAAGTCCTGCCTCCAAATAGTATCCAAGCATAAATTCTAAAATCAATGTTAAAATATATCTATCAATAACTATCAAGGAATAATGGTGATAACAGTACCCATAACAACTACAAAAACATCCAATGAATGATACCTCAAAATCAAGGTGTATACACCACAATAGGTGAACCTCATGCTATCAACATATGCAACCCATGAAATATAATCACAAGATCCATGTGACAAACTCCCCAATGAGAAACATGCATCCATTTGTAATGAAAGAAATAGGAAAAGCATTTGGATGCATGGGAAAATTAGGAAGCTTTGTCCTATCTCTTCTTAGATTGGAAGGAAGATGATCCACTAGGCCTCAAAAGGAATAAAGCACTACGTGGATGCAATCATCCTTTATTTTAATGGATAATGACTATATAAATAAAATTTTAAAATTCAATATCTAAGGCTAGATGGAGAGAGAAGATGCTTTTCTACATACACATGATGACTGTAAATTGATAGACCAATTCGAGACTTAGATCTAAGAAGCAGAGATTGTAACTAACCTACAAACCAAATTTTGGGCTAAAATAGGAGGTCAAGGGAAACTTCCTCACCCTAAACCAAGTATCACCCTTGACCCATCTCTCTATGATGAAATCAGTTACAAAATATAGCCCTTATCTTGATCTATTTGTATCTCTTTTCGCGCATGTGCCACTTGTTCTTACTCACATAAGGTAAAAGGATTGTGGAAACTAGTTTGCCTAATTCAAAGCCTAGTTAAGAAATTAACCTTGAAATCAAAATAAAAATTCTTGAAAAGGAAGCATACTTATATGTAGCAGAGGCTTAATAAGATTCTTATACTTGCTCGAACCCTCTTGATGTCAAAATTATCATAAAGATACTTGAAGTTTCTTTTGATGTTGACCTTCACAAATGCTTAGATATACAAATTAATCATTTTATTCCATGTCATAAATTATTGAACTTGATGATTTCTTGATCGGATGATCCTTGCATACTTAAGAGATGAATTAGATGCTTGAGTCAATATGAGATTGAATCCCTTGAGTTGATAGCTTACCAAAAGGGAGATGGCCTTGTTTATATAACTCTCCTAACTATTTTGGGATGTAAAATTCAAAAGAGGCTGACATGGATATAGGAATCCTGCTAAAAATAAATAACCTTACCCAATTTAAATTTTGGATCAATTGTTAGGGTCAAGGTTGACTCATAGGTCAGGGGCGCGCCAACTTGCCCTTAACCCACCTAGTCAACCTTCACTACCCAATGTGGGCTCAAATTTGGACTAGAGATTTAATTGGGTATTATGGGGATGCCAAAAAATATGCACAAAATCAAGACTAGATCAAGCATACCAAGCATGGAAGCCTTGGATACTAAAATGGGGCCTAGCTAAGAAATAAATTGTATAGGGACACAAATTAGGAAACTACACCAATAACTCCCATTGCATGGATAATGTCAAATATGAAAAAAAATCAAGGAATTGAAAGATCCATAAATAGCATCACATAGAATGTTTAACCAATATCATGTATTATCGAGTATCCTCAAAGATATACCGAACTTAAAAAATAAATCTACTACAATAAAACTCTCACCACTAGTCTATAATAAATTTTCAAAGTTCTCTACATTCAAAAAGAGAAAGAGATCAAAGAATCCTCCTTGTTTGAAAAAATAAAAAATGAACAAAACATGACCAACAATATAGTGATCACCATATCTGTATAAAATCTCAAAATAAATGTAATGTGAATACAAACAGCTAGGAAGAAATTGACCAAAAGAAGGAATATAAAAATCAAAGCGTGTGGAATGCCTTTCTATACACACCTCTAATTTCTAAGTTGTTTCAAGTGATATCTCCATCATAAAACCCTAAAAATATCATTATTATCCATACCTAACCATAACCAAAATGTATGACTCTCAAACCAAAGGAAGATAAACTAAATAATGCATTCCCAAACCACCTATAATGGATTGATCTATGTTAAGCTCCCATGAAGCTCATAGGCAAATAAACAATGCACCCAATACCAAGAGGACTATCAACAATAATGTCAAAGCTCTAACCTATGAATCATGAACACACTATGACATCACGATCTCATGTCTCCTCAAAAGAAGATAACTTTTACCAAGTGAACATATCATCCTTCCAAGAACCATGTATCATGTACTCTAAACTAGTAATCAAGAGTACATCATGACATAATAAAAATCATCTTGTAAACAAGTATCACATGTCAAAACCAACAAGTTGTAAATTGACACCTAAACAAAAGACTCAAGATTCCTCCATGGTAGAAAGGTGTCAAGATCTCTAGAAACCACATGAAGATAACCATATCTTGTTAATAGTACCCAAGATATCAATGAAATATTTTATGCAAATAAGAAAAAGGAACTAAGAGCCCTCCATTCAGAAAAATGTGAATTGCCCACTTGCACAGCGTTCCTCGCAAAATTTTCCAAAATCTATGATATATTTTTTGTATAAAAATATACATAACATATTTAAATCCACTTTATTAAGAATATTATAGAATATATTAAGAAAATTTAAAAATTATTTTAAAAAATTTAAATTAAAAAATAAGAATATAATAATGCATCTATGAGACAAGTGTAATAAATTTATTATGGAAAAATACATCCAAAAGAATAAGAAAAGTAATATAATATATTTAGATATCAATGTTTTGAGAAATTCATATATCAAGTTAGATTCTCAACACTAGGAGATTTCCACAATCCATCAAATAAAGAAAAAATAGTTTTAGGATTTGATTGTGTGCAAGTTTTTTACATCAATGTTTCGAATCACAGCCCACGATCCATCATCAAAAATCAAGTTAGATTCTTTTGTATATTTTATAATATTATAAAATTAAAGGTAATAAAATTCATGTATAAAATTTGAATGTTAATTTTTATATAAATACTGTTATCTTATATATTTTTAATATATATCAACATATATATCTTGAATTCCATTGTCTAAAATATATTGAGAATAGTTTTTAATAAATATATATTTTTAATCAAAGAAGTTAAAAATAGGCTTTAAAGAGATCTTAAAACCTCATAAAGATAATAAAACATCAACAATAACACAACCAATCTACAAAAAATAATAAAATAAAGAGCATATGTAAAACAAAAAAAAATCTAATAGTGTGACACATACATTCTATTAAGGGTGTTCGCAACATCTAATTTATCTAAAAAAACAAGAGAATATTAAAAAGATAAGAAAAGGAAAGATAAAATATTTAGAAGAATGGAGCGGTAGGAGCAGGTGCGCGAAAATTCGCTCCTTCAATAGGTGTAGCTGAAGGAAAAGGGGGGTGGCAATACACGTCAAGGGCAGAAGCAGCAAGGGTTTTCTAAACATCATGGGCAAACATTTTTGGTGGATAGGGTTCATCAATCCTCTGGCTCACAAGGGGGAAAATGGAGCCGAAAGAAACTAGGGCAGAATACTATCAATGGTTGTTGGATCAAGCAAGGTAATACACATTTCTTTCAAACCCGATCTAGTGGCAGGAAGTTTGCTCCTCCTACTTTCCAACCTCCCCGCGTTAAACCAATTGTTGACATTTGCACTGGCCCTTTATTGGCTAACCCTATTACTGATGTTAATGGCATCCAAATTGGGACATTTGATTCTGCTCTTCCTCCATTTGTCTCCTAGCCTAATTCACTTCAGATTCAACCTCCTACTTGTGTGTCCTCGCCTAGCAATAATCCTATTTTATCACACAAAGCTCCTTCAAATTAAAACCCTTCGGTGCATTCAAACCCTACACCTTTCATTCCCCGTTCTTCCCACAATGGAATTATGGGCTCTCATCCTGACCCTTCTTCCGCGACATCGCCAATGCAACCTCCCGATTTCATTTTTCAAGATCCTCATGATAACGACACCCCAGAGCCTGTGTTGTTTTTGGGTGATGGCCTTCTTCATCCACAGGTTTCACTCATGTAGGATTATGCTATTATTCGTAATATCTAGACATTTATCCCTATTTCTGATTTCCACTCCTGGGCTTATGCAAACTAGACTAGTTTATCTGATATTTTTTATATGGATCATGCTTCAAATTTCTTTATAGCTATTTTCCATTCCACTATGAACAGAGATATAGTTCTTGGTAATAGATTTTGGTTTTTCTTTGGCTCTGGTATTTCTATGGTTAAATGGGCTCCTAATTTTAAAATGAATGACTCTGTATGTGCCTTGGTTTCATTTTGGATTGAAATGCTAACTCTTCCTCTAGAATATAGGGATATGGATGTTGTTGAAGCCATTGCTAATAAATTTGGGTCTTTTATTCGGCATGATCTTCTTCCTTCTGAAGAACCTCATCGGTCTATTCGTGTATGTCTCTTGCTGGATACCTCCAAACCACTACCTAAATCCATTACTCTTCAATCTAATTGGGGTTCCTGGAAGCTGAACATTATTATCCCAGATGCTCGCACTATATCCCTTTATGCTAATCTTCTGTGTCATTTTACTAATCAGTGTAAAGATCCGAACTCTTCAAAGTTGGTGGTTTGCAAGGACAACACTACCTTCCCATCACAATGCTCTTTGGTGACCCAAATGGGTCAATCTTCTTCATGTACACTCCCTTTGGATCCAAGCCTTGCTATAAGTCACCAGCCAAATGGGGATGTCTCATCAGATAATCAAAGCCAACCCTCACTTGTGAATGATATGCAATTGGTTTGTAAAAATAAGTGTTCCTTTTTTTCGTTATCCTTTATTAGCTCTTTTGTTTGCATGCTAAAGATGTATTTACCTGTTATTGTCTGAATACTCAAGGGTGTTAACTTCTCTAAAACTATGTTTCATCCAATCTCTCCCTCCCCATCTCCGTCGGTTCCTAAGGTATTGAATTCACCAATAAAGGATTCCATTGTTAAAAAATTAATGTTTTCCGATAACCCTCTTCACTTCCGTCGGATGACTCCTCAACATGTGGATCTTATGGTTGTTGAGGTGTGCTTGGCTATTGCATCTTTCCTCCAGAATGATTTTTTTTCTGGTATGCAATGTGCGGATGATCTGGTCCCCCTTCCTAATTTTGTTCCTAACTCATCTGATTCTCCTATTCAATCCTTGATTGATATTGATTGTTTTTCAGTTAAGTTTGATCTGCACACTTAAGTTAGCATTAAGGATGGTGCTTATGTCTCTCATGATAGGGATGATTGTCCTCCTCTTCCTCCTGATGATGTAATTTGTCAGTCTTTTGATATTGGTATGGACCCTGTCAGTCATTCTATGCCTCCAACATCCGTGGATCTAATGGAATCTCCGATCAAGAAACTTGACAAGGCTACTATTGTTCAAACTCCTTTATCTCCTAAAGTCAAAGCAACTGTGACTAAAACTAGAGGAAGAAAGTCTAAGGCAGCTAAGGCTTTAGAAGAAATCGTGGCTAGTGTCTAGTTAACATTGGATGCTAACTTTTCTACTTCAAAAAGATGTTCGACAAGGAGAACTAAGGGTTCTCCTTATCCGCAATGAAGATCCTTTCGTGGAATGTCAGAGGCCTAAATGCCTCTGACAAGAGATCTAGAATCAGGCTTAGACTTGATTCTTCCCAATATGATGTTGTCCTCCTTCAAGAAACAAAATTGTCTACTGATACTTTCTCTATTTCAGTGGGTAAATGGGTCTCCTGGCAGAACTCCTTTATTGCTTCTAATGGTGCCTCTAGTGGCCTCGCTATCCTTTGGAATGCTAAGACAGTGTCACTCTTCCTACTTCAATTTGGCCCTAATTGGAAGCTAATTAGTGTTAAGCACTTTTCTTTAACATTTTTTTTGATTAATTTGTATGGGCCCACTTCTTCACCAACTAAGTTTCGACTTTGGCAGATGTTAACAAACCTTATCTAGCAATTCCCTAATTCCAAATTCCTCTTAGCCGGTGACTTCAATGCTATGTTGGGTTCAAATGATAAGAAAGGGGGTATTTCTCCTCCTATTCAGGTTGTCTCTGATTTTAATAACTTCATCCTTGATAATGATCTTTTTGACATTCTCCCTTCAAATGGATCTTACACCTGGACCAACCATAGGTCTAGTTTTTTGCAAATTATTGTCAGGCTTAATAGATTTCTTTGTTCTCAAAACTGGAAGTTGGAAAATTTCTCCTTATCTCTGGATATCTTGCCATTCTCTGATTTTGATCACTTTCCTATCCTTCTAACACTTGATGCACCCAACTCTTCTAATCTAACTCCTCGTAGATCTTCCTTTAAATTTGAATCGATTGGTTTAGACATCCTCATTTTCATTCCCTTCTTAAGCAATGGTGGCTAACTGCCCCTAGTGAGCATGGAACCAAGATGTTTCAATTCTTTAGAAAAATGCAATATATTAAAAAATTGATTAAAGCTTGGAATGTTAATGTTTTCAAAAATATTTTAGAGCAAAATTCCCAGTTAGAAAAGGATTTGATTGCTGTTAACCAACACGTTATAACTTTCAGATTAGATCCTCAATCTTATGAGGTTTAGAAATGGTTACAGGTTGAATGGGCTGAAATTTGTGCTAGAGAAGAAGAATATTGGCAACAAAAATCTCATGAGTATTGGTTGCAACTAGGTGATTAGAACACTAAGTTTTTTCATGATTTTGTTAAACATAAGGTTGCAGTTAAAACAATTTTTTCTATTAAAGATAACAATGGGAACATCTTCACTGATCCTAATGACATTAGGATATAAGGTGTGAATTTCTTTTCTGATTTATTATCTCCCCCTCCTTCCCTCCAACCTGATGATTCTTCTATTGATTTTCTATTGGATGCTATTCCCTCTTCTATCACGACATAGGATAATTTTAGTCTAATGGCCCCTTTTACTTTGGCTGAGGTCAGAAATGTTGTTTTTTCTTTAGCCCCTGATAAAGCTCCTGGCCCAGATGGTTTCACTAGACTCTTTTTTCAAAAAGCTTGGGATGTGATCTGTTTTGATCTTTTGGTTGTTCTGGAAGAATCTAGAAAGAATTCAACTATGTTAAAGTCTTTCAATTCTATGAATATTGTTCTTATTCCTAAGAAAGATGACCCCCAAACCTTTTCTGATTTTCGGCCAATATCTCTCTATAATACTATTTATAAGATTATCACTAAAGCTATTTACCTTTGGTTACAACATATTATTCCTAGAATTGTCTCTCCTGAACAAGGAGGCTTTGTTCCTGGTAAGGACACTATAGATGGGGCTATTCTTGCTCATGAAACCCTTCATTCCATTCAAAATCATTCTATCTCCTCTTTTATTGTAAATTTGGATATGATGAAGGCTTATGATAGATTAAGTTGGCCCTTTCTATTAAAGGTTTTAACAAAATTTGGTTTTTCCAAGAAATGGTGTAAATGGATTATGGCCTGTGTTTCTGGTGCCCATTTCTCAGTTTTAATTAATGGTTCTACTGCGGGCTATTTTTCTGCAACTCAAGGGGTTAGGCAAGGTGACCCATTATCTCCCTTTCTTTTTATCATTATGGCTAAAACTTTAATCTGGGCTATTACTGCTTCTCACTCGGCTGGTTTATGGCTTGGTGTTACCATTCCAAATACATTTGTTGTGGTCACACACTCTTTATTTGTTGATGATACACTTCTCTTTGGTATGGCATCTCTTCTTGAGGCCAAACAAATTTGTAAAGTTCTTGACATTTATTTCTTGGCATCTGGCCAAAAAGTTAATCCACAAAAATCTAAAATCTATATCTTGAATACTGATCCTAATCTTGCTACTAGGATTACTGGGATCCTTGGTTTCTCTCTTGATGTTCTCTCATCTATGTATTTGGGAGTCCCCTTTTTTATTGGGTCAAACAAGGCCGCTTATTAACAATCGGTTGTCAATCGGATCAAAGCCAAGGTGTTGGCTTGGAAGGCTAGATGGTTATCCCTCTCTGGTAGAATTTTGCTAATCAAAACTATTTTATCAACCATTCCCAATTATTACTTTTCAATCTTGCAAGCTCCTAAATCTATCCTTGGCCAAATTGATAACTTAATTCAGGATTTCCTTTGGACTGCCAAGATGATGGGTGAAAAGAAGCTTCCTCTTATATCTTTATCTGAAATGTCTTCCTCCCCTTCTACTGGTGGTGTTGGTTTTCACAATTTGTTTGCTCGTAATTTGGCTTTTGGTGGCAAACTTGTTTGGAAACTTTTTTCTCAACCTAATGCTAAGTGGTGTCAGTTGATGCAAGAAAAATATCTAGATAATCAGGACCCTGCTAGAATTTTGACAGTTCTGGATCCCTCAAAAGGTTCAGCCATTTGGAACTTTATTGTTAAATCTCGTCATCTTATTACCTCCTCTATTTCTTGGGAAGTCCACAATGGTGAATTGGTCAATTTTTGGTTGGATTCATGGAATGGTTTACCTCCTCTTAACACCATTCAACCCTTCCTTGATATTTGGGAAGTGGCACAATCACATTGGGGGTCAAAGCTTGTTAATTATGTCTCTGTGGTTTCTATCCATTCTGGACTAGTTCATTGGCTTGACTTCTCCCTTCTTCCTATTGACCCCTAGTCTGCATCTTCTGCTAACCTCTTTCTTTCTAAGCAATCTATCTTCTTTTCTTGATCTTCTGATCATCTTTTTTGGTGTCCCTCCCCAGATGGTAAGTACTTTGTTAAGCTCGGATATGAATTGATTCATACTAATCAAAATGTTAAAGTTAAACAAAGGGCATTTTATTTTTGTTGGCATAAGTCTGTTCTTCCTAAGGCAGGATGTTTTTCTTAGCTGGTTTTAAGAAATCGTGTTCTTACAAGTGATAGGTTGTCTAGACTCAACATTGCTAATGATTTTTCATGTGTGTTATGTAATCAGAATCTTGAATCAGTTGACCACCTTTTTCTTAATTATCCATTTGCCCATGATTGTTGGCTCTTTGTCCTAGGAAAGGTTGACTTCTCAATGCCTCTTCCTTTGACTGTTTGGGATCTCTTTCAAGATTGGCCTGTTCTATATCCCAAATCCATGTTTTCATGTATTTGGATTTTCTCACCATCTTTGGTTTTATGGGCTATTTGGTGGGAAAGGAATAAACGTATTTTTTGAAACTCTCCTTCTTCCCTACACATTGTGCTTAATAAACTTCATCACTCCATTGTTGAAATTACAAATGCTTACACATGTAAATTCATGGGGGGGCGAGGATTTTCCTCTTGGGATAATATTATCTCTAAAAACTGGGTGGGATTGAAGTTTCCTTCTCTCCCTTTCCCCCTCTGCGCTAAGGATAAACTTCAGTCTCGGGCCTCTATTAAATGGTCCCCCCCCTCAAGTTGGTTTTATCAAACTTAATTTCGATGGATCCTCTAAAGGCAACCCAGGTAAATCTGGGATCAGTTTCATTCTTTGTGATTATCGTGGTATAGTTATTTATTTTGAAGTTTTCCCTATTGCTCCTGGTACTAACAATTTTGTTGAAGCTTTTTCCATGTTACAGGGTCTTTCTGCTACTAAGAGATTACGTGTTCAACATATCCATGTGGAAGAGGATTCCTTTGTAATTATTAATGCATGCATTCAGAGATCTTCCTTTAAAAGGCATATTCACTATGTGCTTGAACAAATATGGTCCCTTCTTGACTCGTTTGCTGAGGTTTTTCTAACCCACACACTTCGTGAGGGTAATTCTTTAGTAGACTTTCTTGCTAATTATGGGGTGGATGATTGTTGCATTATCTACCCATCCACTAATGTGACTCTGGCTTCCCACTTGCCGATCTTCCCTTTAATTCAATCTGAATCCATTTGAACTTTCTGACATCTTGTGGTTGTTTCATTATTCTACTTTTTATTCCATCTTATGCCATCTTTCTACTAACTGATGATTCTGAGTTGCTGTCGATCTTTTCTTTGATCTTATCATATCTATACTTCCTTTTTTACACATGTTTGCATTTATTTTTGATGTTCATTTCATGAGTATCCAGGTGGTTCGTCAATCTGGCTTGTTCCCGCATGATTGTATATCAAAGTATCTTTGTCCTTTGCTTGATTTGTTGTACTTCAAGTAAATTTCTTGAAATTATGATTTTAGATGGGATATTATTGCTTCCTCCCTCCTTTCTATATAGTGTGCTTCAAACAGTTCTTTTGGCTTATTCTCCTCTTTTGTTCTTGCTACGTATTAGACATGGATTTCAATCATTATGCTGACGAATTTTTCCCTTTCAATCTTTGTATTCGGCTCCCTGCCCCTGAGCTTTAAATCCCCCTTTAAGATAATGTCAATGATGTATGCCTTGCGACTATGTTTAATATCCATTGCCCGAAATGTGCACGTTGTATTCACTAGCTTATTGGGGAATTTGTGTCGTCACCCCATTTTGGCATAATCATATTCCCTTCCCAAATTGTTTCTATCTTCTGCTCAAACTTACTTGACTTGTCTCAGTCTTGGTCTCTTTTGGCCTCTATTGCTAACTGGGTTATTATGCCTCACTATTTGCATGAAAATGCCCTTCTCATTGGGGCTCAGAAATACAATCTCTGGCATGAGGAAGCTTTAGTTGGTGGGCTTTTTCCTCACCAATTTCTACTTCACTCGGACAAATATATTTTGGTTCTTGCTGAAATTAAAGAGTGCATTACTACTTCTTCCATTTTGCCCTTGGATCATCTTCTGAATCGAACCCCCTTTGATGCTGTTGTACAGAGCAAGGCTTTTGCTCGCACATATGTGATTCTTGGTTTGCTTTCACACTCCTGAAATTGCCATTCATGCTCAGGGGTTGTTGCTGGGTCTCCCATGTGTCGTTCTGTGGATCCTCCCTCCAATGTTGCTTCCTCATCCTCTCCCCCTCATGGTCCTGTTGATCCCATTCATGAACATGCTGATCAGTTATGGAGTTTGTTGTTCTTGTCCCCTCCCTCTCAGTTTAGTTTTGGGGGTGGCATTTCATAACTGGTTACATTATTTTCTATGATCTTCTATTTTGTATTGACTAACTTGCAGGATTTTGGTCGGCTCCTCTCCTCAGTTGGTATCATTGTTGCTCTTTGCGGCCTGCTGCTTTCTACTATTATATACCTGCTCTTCCTATTAGTCTGATTCAAATTTGCTGGCTGCAATTTTCTCGGATGTCTTCATGCAACTTCCAGTTTCTTTCCATGATGATTTCTCTCTATTGATCTACAGATGCCATGGCATATTGTATCTATGTACTTCTATTGTAATTGGGTTATGGGTGTTCTTAATTTTGTAATGTTTGGGGTTATCTCTGCCACTTTTGTATGGCTCACATTAAACTGGCAGTTTTGTTCTCTGCCATTTTATAAATTGGTTCCTTGGCTTCTCTTTGGCCAGGATTTTTGGGTAGTTTTAGGTTTGAAGAAACTAAACTATATCATTTTTTGTAATGGGTTATGAACGGAGTTTTCTTTCTTAGTTCTTTCTCCGGGAGCCCTTTTGAACCAAATGATTATCAATATAAATATAAAGTTTTGCCAAAAAAAAAAAAAACATCTAATTTATCTTAGAAGAATCTTTCTTTCAAAGTCCTTGATCATGTCACATAATATTTCTCTTGTCCTTCTCATCATTTGTTTTAAGTACTTATAGTTCTAGCATCCCCTTTGGTTATCATCATACTTGAACCAACAATCATATTTTTTACCTTATCTAAAGCCTTTAAGGTACTTCTCTTTGCAAACTTGTTTATGTCTTATTGTATCTTTGCAATGTGTTGCTCTTATCCCGACGACCTATCATCTTGGTTCTCTCATCCTTTCATAACCTCCTCCTCCAAGACAACAATCATTTCATTTTTATTAGAGATATCCTCCATCAACTTGTTCACCTAAGGTCTATTCTCACAAATTTGGAATATCCTTGTCTCCTCCATAATAGACCCCTAGGTATCTTCCCTCCACTTCTCATTTAGGTTGTTAATCACTACATAAACCTACTTAAATTTAAAGAATTATCTTGCGCCAAAGACAGTGTGGGGTCACCACATATTGCTCCAGCATATTCAAGTAATTAGATAGTTCCTCTAAGGAAGTGGGGTTAGGTGGAGGAAGTATAAAATCCTTGGAGATCAAGGGGTACATGTTTCAAATTCAGAAAAGATTTTTCCAAATCTATGTTAATCATTTTTAAACTTTTATGCACATGATCTTGACATAAGATTTATATACTTTAATTACTATAAACTAGTAGTTGTATGCTTTTGTACGTGAAATGATGAGCCAATAGGAGTTTGATATGTAGAACTTAGAAGAAATTTTGAAAATGATAAATAATAATTCTTAGGTAGTGAGGATTTCTTGCAAGTTATGTTTGTTCAGATCTGTGTCAAATTTCTTCACAATGAAACCTATCATCATTAACTAATCAAACCATCATTGCTTCCAACTTTCAAGTCACTATCACCCCTACCTCCACCAAAAACAAACTATAAAAATTAATTTCAATAAGCTCTCCTAATTTAGATTTCTATCTCTATTTATTTCCTCTTATCCCTTTCTCACTTCCCCTTTTATCTATTTCTATGCATATTTTGTCTACCTAAATTTTCTTCTCTCTTTATCTTTGTGCATGCTCTCTATCTCTTTCCCTATTCCTCCTTATCCCTCTACATCACTCTATATTTATATTTATCCCTGTCTAAATATTGAGTTATCTTCCTCCTTTTACTCTACATTCATCTCATTTTCTCACTCTCTTCCCACATATTTTATCTCTCTTTCTCTTCATATCTTTGTCTATCCCTTATTCACTTTCACTCTCTCCATCTAATATTTGTTTATTTATCTTCTATTTCTCTTTGTATTCTTACAAATATTTATTTATTTCTAGATTCTATTTCTCGTTGTATTCTTACATATATTTGTTTATTAATATTAATTTAAATCTAGTGTCTAATATTTTTATGTTATGAAGATTTGTTTCAAACATTAAAATGATATCAAATAATTGAATCAAATTTTTAAATATATATTGAAAATAATATATAAAATCATAATTTTGTTTACATTTTATGTAAATTAAAGAATACATTCTAATTTCATGTACTTTTTTATATGTAATTAAGGGAGAAGAGATAGATTTTATATTTTTTTTTATGAAGTGAAGTATTTGTTTCTTTATTTTTCTTTGTATTTTAGAAATAATATAAATTTTAATCTATATATAATATTAAAAATAATATTAGAAATTAGAATCAAATTTAAAAAGTTTTCTTTTATATTTAATTAAGAATAAAAAGGTAAATTTTTAGATTATTGGATAAAGAAATGAAGTAATTTCCTTTTTATTTCTCTTATAAATTTCATGACTGATTTTCTTTATGCTATTGTAATTTAGGGCTAATGAATTTCACAAATTAAAATAATTCCAGATTTTTGGATGAACTAATGAACTATTAATGTTAAATCCATGTATTAAATAATATATTTTACTATTTTTTTATTTTTTTATTTTTTTTTCACATAGTCAAATTAGTAAGAAAGATGTAAAAATCAATATAAAAAGAAATAAAAATTTGATAAGCATCTTTGAAATAATTTTATATTTTGCTTTTTTAATTTTTAAAAAATAGAAAGAACTGATTTGAAGAAATAAGAATAATATTGTAAACTATAATACTCTTTTATATATAATTAAAGAAAATGAGGTATTTTTTTAGATTTTTAGATTAACAAATGAACTGTTAATATTAAATTCATGTATGAAATAATATGCTTTATGCATGCAATCAAAAGAAAGGAGTATTTTGTACCGTTTAAAATTTGAAACATTATTACAACAATAATGTCATCAAATCATATTGCTTTATTTTTTTATGCCCACCAATTTGAAGAATTTGGGATTTATTCTCAAGTAAAGAAATTGACTTATTTTAGAACTTGATTATGGTAAATATGGATGCAAAGTAGTTTTAACTTTTAGAATGCCTAGTAAACATGATTCATGACAAGTTGAATTAAATAAAAAATTAAGAAATTACATTCTACTACCTCAATCAAAAAATGTATTACGTGTAGATTCAACAAAGAAATTGTTCATCAAACTTTAAAAGTACAAATCTCAAAAGAATCCAACATAGTAAGAACCACAAACCTCAAAGATTCTTTCGATCAAAGATGGACTACTCACGTTGATCACCAACTAACATACAGTGGTTTGCATGTTTATAAAATATGGACAAAGATAAAATTAAAAAATAGGGATAAGAATAGGAAAAAAATAGGGCAACTTCTATTTCTAATTTAATAAATTTTAGTAACTTTAACTTTAAAGCTCCCACAAATAGCTTATCGACTAAAATATCTCTTCATATAATTAAATATAATATTATAAGAATAAATTATATAATTAATAATGACATTTTATTTACAATTAATAAAACAATAACGGATAAAAACTACAATACAATTAGATAGTTGAATATATATAATTCTTTACATAAAGAATTGTCCATAATATAATTATTTCCACTCCATAAAATATAAGCATTTACAATTCTATACAATTTTATTTTCTTTGAATCCTATTAATGATATTAGACATTATGAAACTTGGAAGGTTAATGAGACCAGTTGCATATAGTGGAAATTTTCCAAATTTATTGTTTTCTATTTTAAACCCATTTTGGAAGTTGTCTCAGACTTGATGTATACAACCTATTTAATCTACTCACGCATTTTTTTTTTTATACATAACTTTGCATTAATGTAATATCTCTAAGAGAGGTTAGAAATTAGAATATCTACAAATATGTTTATTTTAACTCACCAAACCAAAAGCTCCTATGATGACCCTTCAACATGAGACAATATAAAATATACTATCATTGAAATACCAGCAATTAGTACTACATACCTAAGTTATTCTTTCTTGTTCCCTCACCATGTTCCAATACATGCATCTACGCACATGTCCTTACAACTCAAAATATGTCATCACTATCATTAAACATTAGATTTATGATCATACCTATAACTTAATTAATTAATTATTATTGAGAAGAAGTGGGTCGTCATAAGAAGACATGAATTAATTGCATTTAAAACTTAAGGACAAACCCTAAGGGGTTGGACCTAAAGACTTGGGGGCTCATCTCAGATGGCCTTGCCTACGTCATGCACAGAGTCTTTGTAGTTCGGTCTTGGATCTCATTAAAAAAAAACACAAGTTAATAAAAGAAAGACTAGACAAAAAAGACACAAGCATCAACATCCAAATCGAAGGATGACATCATGAGATCCAAGATATACAACTCAGGTCAAAGGTTACTCAAGAGACTCAAGAGGTGAACTAAAAGCATCAAGAGAGAATCTTAGGGTGCAAGTAGGAGAGTGTCATCACATGGCCTGGTTTTTTTGTTTTTTTTTTCCCCTAGAAGACTCTCACTAGACCCCGGCCACCAGGTGTGAGAATTCATGTGGAAACTCATGCAACAAGCTCTCAAAGGACCATAATACAACTGAGAAAGGGAAATGATCACCCAATGAATAAGTTACACATAAGAACAAAAATCTCCCTTCTTATGCCTCTGGTATTCATACTCTAGGAGTTAAGACTCAAGACTCGAAGTGACCATAAAAAAATTACTCAAAGCCATGACACCCAATAGATCAGACGAAGGTAACCATGAAAATCCAAGAGAGATTCATTATTCTATGAGATAAGATCAGTATTAAGGTAATTTAAAGTAACTTCTACTAATATTCTCTTTAGTTTCCAAGACTAATAAACTATTTTACATAACAATCATAAAACAATAAAATAATATTAATAGCTAATTATCTATATTCAACAACATTAATCAACACAAATCACTCATTAACCAAATGAGAGAGAAAGAAGTATCTATTGTGATTTGATACCTAAAATAAGGTAAATAACATATTATGATAGTTTCGAAGAAGAAAAATCACTTCCTAATTACACCTAATCAGTTTTGCATTAAAACATAATAACTTGCATTTTCTAATTAATTAATTAAATACTAAAGAAATCTAAATAACAACTAAATATTAACAGGATTAACCAAATTTAAATGAATCCCATTAAAATTGGTCCATATTCAATAAAACAAACAAGTAATATTGATTAACTCAATTACAAAAAACAATCATTAACTAAAATTCTTCAACAATAGAATAGTTAACCTAATTACTATTATTATACTCATTATAAAAGTGGATCAAAATGACAAATTTAAAAATTCTAAGAAATTAACATAATTACATTTTATTTAAGTAGTTACTTATAATAAGTAAAAACATTTTCTAACAATTAATAGAAATAACCAAATCTGAAAATTACATCTAAATAAAACATAAATAAAATACACGTAAAAGCTATTTCCTCCCAACTTGTATACTCCTTTAATCTAACAATTAAATCATCATTAATTAACTAGCTTTTAGATTCTATTTCTTGATATCCCATTTACTAAATTGTACATTATCATTTTATTAGTATTTATATTTCAATAAGGCAAAATTTGGTAACCCAAAACTAAATTCTAATCAAACTAAGCTGAATATAATATGGAAGGAATCTCTACAGAAGAGGGGAATGTATTCCTTAGAAAAATTAGGTTACCTGGAACTAAAGAAGAACAAGTCAAATTAATTTCAACTTCTAATTTTGAGTTCCTACGTATGTTGTTTTAGTACCTAAAGGAAGCTAAGAGGTTAAGAGAAAACTTACGCCAAAAGCCTAATTTCAACTTCTAATTTTGAGTTCCTACTTTCAAGTGCTGCTCCCTGATTCTTCCAAGGATACTTCTAACTAGCAACTGTAATCCAGATCTCTTTGTAAACTCTCTATTTATTATTTTTTTATTCTCTTTCCTCGCTCTAGCTGTGAATTCCACTGCCTTCCCCCTTTTTTTTTTGTTACTTCCAGTAAAAACCCCCAAATTATTGAGGACATGGCCTCAGGCCTGGAATTTGATGACCGTAATGGCCGTTTTCCCACTTTTTGACCGTATATGACAGCCTAAAATTTTATTAAACTGTATGAATTGACAGGCTAAATTTTTAGAAAACCGTCAATATGATATTTTAGTTTATTTATAAACCGTCAAAAATTGTTATAGGTAATATCGTATTTTATTTAATAATATAAATATATGTTATTTTATAGTATAAATGATAAAATATAAATTTATTTACAATATATTAAAATGATAAAACATGAATGTTTCTAAATTTTAAGATATAAAAATATAAATTTAGAAACTTATTAATAATCTAGATTATCATTTAATATATGTAATAAATTCTATTTTGCTTATTATCAGAATCTTTTTATTTAGAATATATGATTTTAGAAATTTGCTTAGTTTATTTGTGATTTTTGCGTATATTACTAATTTATAATATTAATATACAATATTATATTTTTATATATTTATATCTATTTAAAATATTTTTAAAATAAAAATATAAACTTAGAAACTTAGATTTTTTTTTCATATATTACTAATTTATAATTTTTTTTAATTTTATATCCTTTTTATCACTTTTATAAAAATCTCTATATGATTTATTATATAATACTATTAATTATTATATGAATTTTGACAATCAATATATTTTAAAAAACATAAATGAAAGGCAATAAAATGACTAAACCATCAAATTCCAAGCTTGCATGGCCTCCTCTTCTTCAGCCCTACACTCCAGTCCCCTTAATTATTTTTCACCTGCTAGTATTAATGTTTTCTGACTCCTTACCCAACTTTCTCGAAAGCCAACATGCGTGGGCAAAAGCAAGAGACTAATTATAACTTTCCTTATTTAACTAAATAGTTATCTCTGGCATCCCAAGGAAATATGCCATTTTACTTATTAGCTTTTGGAGTTAGTAAAAAAAACATATTAATGTCATAGCATTATTATTTGAATATTAAATTTAACTACAATTAATTAGTAATTATATTAAAAATAGCATAAATCAATCATTAACCGTTGTTAGTATCATCTTTTCACATAACTATGTTAGGTGATGTTAAACTTGACGATATTTAGAGTCATCTTGGATAATTCCTTTATTTACCATTGAATTATGTTAGGTTGATAGTACTTAATGGAATTAAATGTAATCTTAAAATATATTTAACATAATGACTATATTAAGATAATGTTTATATTATTATATAATTTTTAAATAAAAAAGGTATTTCTATAATAGAAGTAATATACTATATTTATTTATCTTACACGATAAATATATATTATATTTACTTTATCAATTTTTCAGTTAGACTACAATATCATTTTCAAAATGATACATTCATTTGTTAATCATTAGAACGTCAATGGAAAATAGAAATTAAATAATTTCATTAACTATCACAAATCTTTACAAAGGGTATGGAGGGTTTACTTACCAAAATTGTTTCTTATCAAGTCAAGGTTGGAGAGACATGGCATCGTGTTAATATTTGAGACTTCTCTCTAAGGTTTATAAAAATATTATCTCATTAACACCTTAAGAAAATATAAATAATGAATAAACATTTCTAGATAAATAATAATTTGTACCTTTCTTGATGGATCCATGTCTCTTGGTTAAATCCTTGTAGATCATGACCCATAAAGCTCGAATATTGTTCCCAATCTCTTGATTACTCAAGTCCATGCTTGAATCAGACTCACTCAAAGTAATTAGTGGATATACTTAGTGTAAATAGAACACATCAATTTACTCATACTCATTATATCGTAAAATAACCAAATCATTTTAGCTGTAATTTATAAAAGAACACTTTTTTTTTTAAACATAAAATTTATTTAACTCTTGTTGAGTTTTATTTCTTACATGTACCTTTGTTTATAATCTCAAAATAAAATTTTCAAACTAGAAATACTCTTCCCACCATTAGACTGGATTAGAATATGGAAAACAAAAGGTATAAACTATGGATAAAGTAGATGACAATGAATTTATATAATATTCCTTATTGAAACCAAGATGGTGATTCATGTTTGATAGTATTACTAACATACGAATATACTTTTACTAAAACATGATAACTATCCTTTGTAGCATATCTAGAAGCTTATTTGCATTATTTATATTAACCATCATGCTAATAAATGTAGTTCTATAGTTGATAAATCAATTAAAACACATTAAAATACTATGAAGATATTGCATCAATGAAACATCAAGAGTGTAAAAGCTTGTAAAAGTTGAAATTGAACTAATTAACCCATGCAATGCAACCTTAATCAAGAAGTAGTCATAAACCAACATTCATCTCTAGGTTGGGCATCACAGTAATTGGTATAATTGGAAATCAAGTAGAGATATAAAGGCTGTTTGAAATTGATACATGTTCTTTAGATATATGAGTAATTTTTATTAAAGAAATATGAGTAATTTTTATTATCATAGCTTTATTTAATGTTTTTTATTTTAGAGATTATATATGTTTGTTATTTTAGAGACTATGTTATCAAACATCTTGATTTAATTATCAAAGCTATTTATGCTATATTTTGTAGATAGGATTTAGGGCTCAAAGAGGAGGTTGGAGACTTATTAGGAGGATGATGAAATGTTTAAATCTCTTTTTACTCTTTCAATCAAAGGTTGAGTAATACTTCTTGGGAAAACGTTTTGATACAAGTAGATAACTTTCCTATTTTGACTATGATTTTGTTTTTTTAGCATGGTAGTTCTTGGTTTTATTTTAGTTTGGGGTTTCATATTCCAATGCATTATGCCACTCAATAATAGAAACATTTTGTTTATTTTTGGTTCATAATATTTGAGTATTAACTTAGGAAAAAAAATCTAGTGAGAGGTAATTCCCCACCTCTTAATTGATTGGAGAATAGGAGTTGTTCATAATCTATTTGTGAGTGTTCTCTTAAATTTATATGTAATATTTACATTGTAATAATGATAGTACACTAGCGATGTTAGTCGTTGTAGTTGGACAATGAAATATCTTTCTCATATATGCTATGACTAGGGGCATATTACATGGTGTAATTTATTATGTGATCATGAAGGTAGGTCATTGGATGTATAGATTTATAATTTTTCTCATTATAGAGTGTGGAAAAAAATGCATTAGGGGTGTGTTTGTAAGTATTGACGTAAATTGATTAGCACTACTTGAGACAATGGATTGAGTTCCATAGTGTTAGCATTGGGTGGGTTCCTATATTCATAGATGTTGTAGATCATCTAGATTTACCCATTTTAGACCAATGCTAGTTTATTGAACTTCTTTGTTGAGGTAATATAAAACCTTAGCTCTTGTCTTATATATAATATTTGATAGTAGGTTATGTTTAATGTTAGATACTAGTAAACTAATTGTATTTTATGCTACAACAAAAGATGAGTTTATTTTTTCCTCCTAGAGTGCATGCACTGGATATATTTTAAGTTCACCTAGTTAGATGTTGTAGGTATGTAGTTTTGATCACTTCTCGTATCTTAACTGACATAGAAACAAGATTTATGTAGGCCCTTGTGGTAACTTTCTCCCCAGCTACCAAACTAATTATCCTTGTTAGTGTAAAGAGTATGATGAGGGTAATAACTTATATATTAGAAAGGAATCACCATGTGCTTTGGGGGTTCCAATAGATTAGACTATAGTGGTTTTTGATGAATCTAAGGTTGAAGGCCAAAGGAAACATATAATGAACTTGAGAGTTCAAAGCTCATTTGGGGCATTCTTCTTTGATGCTTCTATTCAATATTAGGCAATGGGTCTTTCTAGAATGAGGAGTTTAAGATTAGATTTATTTTAAAAGGCTATTATATTATTAAATTCTTATAGGTTAAATCTCATAAAGAACGTATATTGATGAGCCTTAGAATTTTCACTTTAATCATGTTTATTTTCTATATTCTAATGATATCTCTAGACATTTTCATGTCATTCATAAACATTTCTAACCTTTATAATTAATTTGTAAAGCATTAGACTTAATTAATGATAGTTTGATGAATTGCATATGTATAGGATCATTGTTGAATTGTGATGATATTTTATGATAGAATATGTTTTTCTTTTTTTAAGTCAATATCTTCTATGGGGAAACACCCTTTCTATTGATGTTATATAACAAAATTCACATCTTTAGCAACATATATAGTATATTTCTTGCCTACCCAAAAACCAAGGGATGTGCCCAAGACATTATATTATCAAGATTTAGAACCCATAATGCAAATAAAATTCTACCCATCCACCTAGAGAGAAGATCAAGACTATACATAATTTAAAATTCAAAAAATAATGGCACCCCCACCAAAATAGTCTCACCCAAGAACTTCAAACAATATCATATAAACTTTTTCAAAGTGGGGGTAGAATAAACAAGTGTATATACTATACCCAACTAGACTAACTAAATAATAAGGAAAGATAACTATAGAGTCTTATGAATACTTTGTCTTCCTCTCTTCCTTAGCTTTGGCTTTCCTCAAACATTCTAGTCTAGAATTCTCATGGGTCACTAGCTTGGCAATTCGAGTTGGGTTCTCATTCTTATCATCCTCCATCTTCTCCTCTTTTATAACAAAGTTGAATTCAAACTCCTCTTCATCACTTTCAAGGCCCTCACTACTCAAATAATTCTCTATCTAGTCACCACCCTCATTCAACATTACTCCCAAGAGATTTTTGAGGAATGCAATGTTTCTAGGGATGGTTGAATTTCTTCCTTCAAACACCTCCAACTTAGTGGTAGAAATCATGGGTAGCTTTGTCACCTCCTTCCATGCCTATGGACCACATAGTAGTCCTATGGGAGAGGAATATGGCTCTCCTAATCCACATTCTCTAAAAAATATTTAATTTCACCAATAAATGGGATTTTGAATACTTTTTAGCATAAAATTCTAGCCCCCACCTTTGTTCCACCCATTTCCAAAATTTCTACCAAAAATATTATACAGATATCTATGTTAAAGTGATGTTGATTACATGCCTTTAATAACTCATTTCCAAGAATGGCCTCCATCACATGGATGGCCAAACATTGAGAGGATATGAGAATGGCTCTGAAGCACTTATTTGAAACCTCACCCAAAAAAGATATTTGACATTTTATGGAGACTATCCTAATGGGGGTATCCATTATCAAAGACATGGATCTTTGCCCTTAAAACAACATGCACAAGTCACCAGGGGCTATCAAAGAATATAAATAGCATTAGGCAATCTATTATCAACTAATCATAGCCAAATTCCCATATGTCGTTGTCGTGATGCCACTTTAGTTTGATCATGTCATTCCAAATCCATTCAAATTTGTATCAAAGGTAGATAATTAATAGTTCATGACTAAATTGCACACATTAAATTTATTCTTCATGCCCAAAAACATGATTGTTACCCTAGGGTAGTGTAAGTAAAGACACGCCAAATCCAATCTCTCTAAAAGTATTCCATTATGAGTTGTTATCTTAATATTTGTTATGCCAATGCACATTTAGTACATTAGCCATCATACAAAAATGAATTCCTCTATCATCTCCCTTTTCCACCTTATGTAATAATAAATTTTCAATATCATCATAGACCTACACCCAAATTCACCCACAAGGGCTTCACTAAGTGAACCTAAATCATAGCACATGCATTCATGGCATACTAAAGAATCCCCCTATTTTTTAAAAATATTGCTCCAAACTTCTTTTTTGTCTCCCCCTCCAATAACCTCCACGAATGCTTTCCTATATAAACCCCCACCCCCTACCCCAAAAAAACCCCTCCCTCTATTTAGGCAATATATTGCCCCCTTTGTTTCCCATTTTAACCCCCCAATGTGAATGCACATGGTATTGTATTGCCCCTTCAATGAAGACCCTGTGAATTGACCCTAATCCACCTATGGGTTTAGTGTCATGCTAGCTAGAAAGCCCTCTCTCTAATTTATTCGGCCAACTCATCAACCAATCAATTCCCTTCATGGTATACATTTGAAAATTTGAATTACAAAAATTGCTAATGAGTTCATAGATAGGTTTAAGTCGATGACCCAGATTCTAGTTTGGTATTGAGTTCTATCTAATGGTATAAATAGTGATCATGGAGTCTCCTTCAAGGTGTAGGCATCTCGCATTTAGTTCTAGTCCTATCTTTAGACCAAGTAGAGCCACTCTGAATTCTACAAGCTTATTTTTTGTCTCCCAAAAGTGCTCTAATCCTTCTACATGAATGATTCCATTGTGGTTTTGTGAAATAGATCTATAACCACTAGACCTTGGATTTCCCTTTGATGCATGATCAAAGTTAGTCTTGATCCGCCCATCTTCTCACACTAACTATGACAGCTCGTTGAGAAGATGATCATCCTTCCTAGCCCTATTAATGAGGGTTATGGTAGAATATGTTAATTGTAATGGACACGTATTTTATTGGAGATGTTGATTTGTCATAGAGTAAAAAGAAAGAAAAACATAGTTGATAAATTATCGTTGATCTACAACCATTGTAATAGATGCCTTCAACCAAAGGATTGTGACTCTATTATGAAGGGTTAAACAGCTATATCTAAGTAAGTCATATCTAAAGGAACCAAATTAATCAATCAAACTTTTTCCACTAGTGACAAAGTCCACCATAATGGGGAATCTTTGATATCGAATAATGAAAATGATAATCTATTTCATACATGCAGGTGCAAGATCAACCTATTAAATGAAATTGGACATGTTAAATTCAGTTCTAAGTTTCCATTTTATTTATTCTTAAATAATAATCCCCTTCTTGTTCTATTGGAATGGGTTAACACACTTGTGATTGTAAGTCCAATTTGTAACCTTATATAATTAGTATTAGTCTATCTAAAAATTAGAAGTTTACAATAAGAATGTAACAATGATTTTCCAACATTTGTATTTTTCCTCCAAAAAAGTGTTAGAAGCAAGAAAATCTTATAATAATTTAGATAATTGATAGATAATAATAGTCATTTGAGAGATTGCAACTACCCCAAGCAAGGGCCACTTGAGGTATGTTGCATTTTTTCTAGAATATAGGTCAATAATTAGTTCTTTGATATTTTGTATTAAACTATCAATTAAATTTCTTAAATAGATCATGAACATTACCCATATAAATCATTAATTCTAGTGTCAAATTTAGAACTTGTAGTTTAAACTATAGTAATAACCCATCACAATAATTTTGTAGCATAATTGAAATATTCCTTAATTATTTTTTAATCAGTAAATTTAATTTTAATTGTTGTACTCAGCTTCCTAAGAATAATTTGGTTTCTCTCTTTTCTTTGATATTCTTCTCCTATCCTACATACAAATACTTATTACATTAGGGAAAATGTCCCTTGTAAGATTTATATATTTTATCTCTTCTTGACGTCACCTTACAAGTCTACATTCTTCTTGTAGCTACTAAAGGTGGTTTGAATCTATAATTTTGTCTTTGTATTATGTTCTTGGTAACACAATTCCCCCCTTCAATTATTTCTTATCTTCAAGATATGCAGAAATTTCATATGACCCTTTTAGTTGTTGGATGGAAGCATCTCCTTAACCTATAGAAAAGTTGTATCCTACAAAATCTTTTTTTTTTTTTTTTTGCAATAGTTGAATGTGTGCATTGATTTATATGAGAGTTATTTATGCATAGGTTGTGATTATTTCAAACCTTCTTTGAGTTTTCCTTCTTTAATACTTTTTAATTTTGTAAATATGTAGGAAATGGGTCTTTATATTCTACCAAATTCTCTTGCAACTTGCATAATCACTTTCACCTCCCAATAGTGCATCAATTTTCTCAATTAAAGGCTACTCTTATTCATAACATTTTCTTATCTTATCTTTAATAAATGGTAATAGTATTTAATTTTTGGTTCAATCTCTTACACTACCATTCTTCTCCTTACTTGACGTCTATATCCCAATTGAGTATTTTTTGTTCTTTTCTATTATATTTTGTTGTGGTTTATAACACCTTTTTCTCCAAAATTTTCTCATGTTTTCTCCATCCATTCAAATAGTTTCCATATGCCCAATTTCTACAGTAGTGCATGCATATTTTATTTGGTAGTACTTATCGTATGGTTATCTTTTATGGGTAAAAATATTATCTCTTTTATCTTTTCAATTACTTTGTGGATGATCTGGTTGGGATCAAAGAATTAGGATATATGAAAAATACATTTTTGGATTCCTTCCAATTTCTTGTCACTACTCTTTTCTCTTGGTTCATATACCATGTCTATGTATTTGATGTTATTATCTAGTAGAACATTTATATATGGTCTTGTATCATATTCCCTATTTTGTTCCCATATTTTGGACTTATGTTCAAATAATCTTTCTAGGTCTTATAATATTGTCATACTTATGAATCCATATATAATCCCCTTCTTTAGGTAGAATTTTTTTAGTCAAAATGTTCAAGGCTTTTCATGCAAGGTATTTGGTTTCTATGTTTTCTACCATCTTGCAACACTACAAATTAATGTAGGTTGTAATGCTTCTAATCTTAATTCTTCTTTATTGAATACTCTTTCCATATTTTCTTGATGTATTATTAGGTTCCCTAATCCTATGTATCTAGGTAGTTTGACATGTATTAATCTATATGATATGTGGTTCAATTATCACACATTTAATAACTTAGAGTGCATGTACATGAAGTGGACAAAGAACTTCTGTTATTTTTGGTGGACCACATGTATTTACAATAGAATGCAAAGTGACCATTTACACCCTATGAATAAAAACATCTTGATTCCTCTTAATTTCTTTATTATAACTCTAATTAATCCCTTAGTAATGTATTAACTACATCCTCTCTATCTAGACTTTCTTACACTATCAATGTAGATTTCTCCCTTTGAGATTAGTTCCTAGTCAAATGTATTAGATTTGGAAAGTTTCACTACGAATATAAAAATTTTAAATATTCATTGGAATCATCTTGTGCTACATTCTCCATTGATGAATTACTTATATTAGTACTAGAGGTATTCCTACTATGTTATCATTAATTAAAAAGGAAAATTCTTCTTCCCTAGAATCTATAATACCTTGATGTTTACAAACCATTATAAGCCTAGAAGGGAATTGTAGGTGTCAAATGGCTTCTTGGTTTTTATAATTTTAAAATATATAATTTTTTAATTTCTAACAAATTGACATCTACATTCTTCAATGCACCTTATTGGGACTTCAAAAAATAAGAATGTATTTTTCCATATTTCTCCCAAATCCCATAAATTTTCCCACTACTATTCATATAAGCCTTATGATTTTCCCATTACTATTTGTATAAATCATCAACCTTTTGTTACCCCTGTTACATGTCACAATTCATTATGTTCCCTAACATAAAATTACTAGAGTCAAATCTTGGAATAATGAGAAATCCTCAAAATAACACAACAAATAGAATATCTCATATGTAGTAGGAGATTTTGAATCTTAATCACTCACTACACTTTCATCACTGTCTTCACCTCTTGATGTGCCTCATTGTCCTAAAATGTACTAAGACTATTATTTGGACCAATTTCTATACTGCTAAATCTTTAGATAAAGAAAAAGTGTCTAAAACACAATATGAACCATATTGATTAGACCCCCCATATGTCTCCTTGATGGCTTAATGAAACATAATAGTCAATTCTATTGAACATAAGTCATCAATCAAAGAGAGATTTCAAAAGGAATACATTAAGCGTCATCTATAAAAGAGAAAGGATACAAGCGTTTCAAATACAATTTAGTTACTAAGTAAATCTCCCATCAAAGAAACACCATACCTCGAAGAGATCCTCCAAAAGTCTACTTGATAGTGTATTGAACATGGAATAAACAAGGCATCACATTATCGACGGGAGAAGTTCTTACTCTCTTTGATAGTAAATATCACACTACACATGGAACCATTGAAGAGACATCATAGATCAAAGTAACTATCAACAAGTTTTCTCGAGGCACTATCTCTCTTTGAAAAAATAAGTTGTAAGCTAGGAAAGAGGGTCTCATCGTTAAAGAGTCTTCCTTTTTTAAGAAACATTCTCTGTGTCTTATCGATCATGGTGAACAAGAAGAGTATCAGTGTTAAAATAAAAAAATATCATCAGAATGAGTTTTATCTTATCTCTTTGATTTTGGAAGATAAATATCTCATCGAAGAGACCTAGGTAGTTGGTAAGAATTCAAAAATGTTTTATATAATACATATAATCAATTTGATAAAAGAAAAAATGTGCTATGTAAAGAGGTCTCATTGAAAGCAATGTCGCACTAAAAACCCAAGACTTTGAAGAAATATGTGGAAATCTCTCTTTAAAATAGACATGAGTATTTTGGAAATGGCATAACACTTAAATGTAATCACCCTAAAATGGCCTAATAGAACTAAAGGCCCTATTTTCCCTAATTGAGGACCAAGTCCCTAATTACGCTAGTCCAATTATCTAATTAATCATATAATCCATCAAAATTATTTAAATTTCTAATAAAGCATCAAGTCATCGTTAATTGATAAAAAATCCTATTGATTATCTTTGGCATGAATTAATTAAATCAATCCCACCTAAATAAATGGCTAAAGTAATTAATTAAAATCAATAAATAAAAGACTCTAAAAACACATGTCATCCCTCAAGTGACAATAAGGACAAATGCAACCAATCAGAAGTTAATCACATGGATCAAGTAAGAGTGAATGGTAACCGCTCAGATGTTTGGTTTTGGCAATTTGTCAAAAAAGGGGGATAAATATATGTATATAAGAGGGGGATATAATCATAAGGAGATATGTATATATGAAGTATTGCCACAGGGGGAGTTATGGAGAGTCATGGAGAGTTATGAGGTTAAGGAATTATAAGCTATACCAAGAGTTTATACATGGTCAAAATTTTGATGACTTTAAAGTTTTTAACAAAGATGCCAAACTAATGCCAAAGGGGGAGATTGATACTCCTATAGAGTTATTTTGTTGTTATTATTTTTGTCAAAGTCAATCGGTAAATGAAGAAGGATTCATAGGACTCATTCGGTAAAGCAAACAGGTCATTCGTGTAATGCCCAAAATCCACTAGGCATTACACAACTTATCTTCTTCTCTATTAGTTTCTAATGTTCGTATTTTACTTCTAAACCAAATGGTAGGAAAATATAGTAAAAGTTTTATTTTTAAAACAGAAACCAAAGAATACTTAAATGATAAGTATTCATTGAAACTTTTATTCCATTACATAATGTAAAGTAGAATTGAATAGTAATTTTATCATCACATGTATTTGTAGGAAATTTAAATTATAAAACAGAGAACTTTTATATAACAAATGATCATTTAAACTATAATATCTTTTAGAGAATTTTATATAGAATTTGAAGGCAAATAAATCAATAACACTTCTCATAATTTATCTTCTTTGACAATTGCAAGTTTAAAAGTCATTTATTAAATTGAAGATTTTCAACCCGAACAATTTCTGATAACATAAATGTAGGATACTGATTTAAAGTACCATTTTAGATTACAGTAATTTAAATTTTAAAGAAAAATAATTTAAATATGAAATAACTTTGAAATACAACATTAGTAAATCCTTTTCACTTTTACAATTACATTATCCTTGAGTACAATAGGATTAGTACAAGATTACTTAAACTCAATATATTAGTATCAATTCTTTAAAATTCTTTCTTTCATCTTTAACTTGAAACTTCAATTTTGAACTTCATCTTCACATCATGCATAAACCTGCAACACAAAGGCTTCTACCACATGACCATGGAGGCTCACATCCCAGCCTAGGCCATTTCATGGCCACCCCTGAGCTAGGGGAAACAAGAGTGGATAGGTGACAAACATGCAACTCACATAAATATTCAAACAACACATTGAGACAAGTACATATGAAATTTTACTCCCTTTTTTCCCAAGCTTACACAAAGGATCAAACTTAGATCCATAGATGGGTGATGGTGGAAACTTCACAAATGGAGACACCTTACTCATACATAAATAAACAAGAATTTTCATACTTTCTTACATGCCTTCACAAGGCTTCCCCCAACCAACATCTCAACATCAAGAGTATAATCACATCCCTTATGGCCCCCAAAACAAAACATGAGTAGGCTCTCAAGGATGCCCTTACATCCTAGCTCTCAACATATGGACTTCCCAACTAAGTCCATCACCCCAAGACCATCCTCAAATTCTCCCAAGAATGAGGAGTATCTTGCACACCCATAAACATATAGCAAGAACAAGATGGTAAAACAAGAACAAGCCATAAAATCACATTGAAACAATACAATTCAAGATTCACACATAAGATGCAACAAATTACAAGATTCACACAAGTTTCATCTTCTCAAAGAAATTGCACAAACATATACATGATAGAATTCACCAACCTTTCTCCTATGCAATGGCAAATTGGTGGTTTGTAGAAAAGTTTTCCCTTGCTACCTAGCCTGCTTCCTTTTTCCCCAAAACACTTAGCAATTTTCTCAAGTCCTCCTCTCTCTCTCCCCAAAAACTAGCATAGCCAAGAAGAGTGCCTAAATCCTATACCTCTATTCCTAAAAGAGTACTTCACCATTTCTCTCTCATTCCTAAGCAAGTTGGTTTCTAGATTCTATCTCCCATGACACTTGCCCTAGTCATGGACAAGGAATGAAAAACAAAAAAAAGTGTGATATCCTAGAAACATTCCCCAATTTCGTGTTTACCAAAACTGGTCCATTTAGAGAGGCAAAATAGTGGTCTAGGGAAGTGGAAATGGTAAAAATAGGCCCCCTAACCCATGTACATGACTTGGGGCACTAAAACCCAACCTTAACTACCCCTAGGACTCCACATAACCCCTCAAAAACCCTAGTTAAGCTTTCATCCGAAAATGGCATAATGATGACTTATGCCTTGGTTCTCTAAACCACTATCAAGCCTAGGGATTCCCAAAATAGCCCAAGGGAAAAATGTGGGGTCCACATTCCACTAAGGCACGCCATGTCACAAAAGTGTCAAGTGACAACTCACTGAATTACACATCACATTACATACTTGGCATGCCTAGTGGACACTTAACATTAACATTTTCACAAAAAGAAATTACATCTAATATTATATTTACAAACATTTACCATCCACATACACACATGCATCACTTTTATGAATAAAATCACATAACAATGAGGTCATACTCTTCTTTAGAGCCGACCTTGGTTTTAAACTATTTCACATAGACCCATCTTTGTTTCCCCATTTTACAACCATGGTCACAACCTACACACATAATTCAAATGTCAATACCGCATAAATCCAATGCATATATAATCATATCGAACACAAAGTGGATACAATAATAGCATCTATACTCAATACATAAAGAAACTGCATATCATGAATCATAAACATATTCCTAAGTTAATCATCGAACCATTGCGCTATCAACATTTACTATTATATAAGATAACATTGCAAATGCAGAATCCAAAATGCATATATCATAAGATAAGCATGAAACCATTACAAGCATATAAAGAGTACGAATAACATCATCAGCATAAATAATAACCATCTCATAAGGTCTAATGATAGGAAAACTAAATCCAAAATACGTCTAGTGTCTCTAAACAAAGTATCAACAAGGTAAACCAAATGTCAAAACAACAGTCAAGCTAGGACGGGTCGGGGTGGGACCTCACAAGTCGATAAAGGAAAAGATAGTTTTGGTAAAGGGAATAAGAAACAGACACCGAACAAAGCAAGGTAGGTACCGAACAGTTATGGAGTCATAGTAGTTACCGAGATGAGTATACATGTTATCAAGTAAGAGTAAAACATGTTACCAAGTAACACATGCCGACATAACAAATTATATTAGATACATTGAATCTAGACATCGAGCTTAAAATGTTTTACAAATTCCAAGAAGATTGTTTGGTAAAACATTGGAGATACAAACGAGATGATTGCACATGATTACAAGGTAAGATCCACCAATGGAAATTAAGTGGAATATATGCATTTGAGATGTAACCAATGCTAGAACCGTTTAAGGAGAAGAATCTAGAACATTTTCACTTCTTCTAGATCGAGTATAAGAGGATCAGTGTATGAAGATTAGAGTGTCAGAGAGAGAAGAGGAAGAGAAATTACAGAGAGTAGGTGATGAAGAGCAGAGAAGCTACCAAGTAAGAAAATAGTTAGAACAAAACTATGAATATGAATCAAAGTTAAGGCTACCAAGTACATAAGTTAAATTGTGAGTGAAACACATAGACTGAGGTGATATGATATTGACCATATTGAGTTTGACAAGAATTTATTGATGCATCATTACAGACAAGTATAGTATTGGTTATAGTGTAATCAGAGTTGTAAAATCTCTTAACCGAGTAGGCCCTAATAAGTCTTAATTTATAAATCCTTTAACAAAGTACATCTCTTAGATTAGAGTTGTAAAATCCTTTAGCAAGGTAGACTGAATAAGTCTTTATACTCTTAACGGGGTAAATACTCTTAAAAGGGTAAGCTATCAGAAATAGCTAATTTTGTAGCTCTAACCGAGAAAAATTTTTACTGTAGTAGTGAAGTATTGTGGATACCATCCCCACCATAGTTTTTTCCTCTGACCAAGGATTTTTGCAAGACCAAAAATCATGGTGTTATGAGTTACGTTTTATGTTTTATGATGTTTCATGCAAAGTTTTCAATCCGGTGAATGGTTAGAAAAGTAGTTAAAAAAATTTGAAGTACGGATTCACCCCTCCCCTCTCAGTACTTATCTTTCCATAATTAATCCAACACCTAAGTGCACCAAAAATATTAAGAAATTCATATATAACATTATGCAAGGTGTACAACACACATTTTCCTAATATTAGGAAGATGTTGTACAATTTCTATGAAAATAGAATAAATTTTTTATAATAAATTATTGATCAATCAATAATCCATTTGGTGGTTTCTTGTGATCTAAAGGAGACCACTTGCTAAAGCTCCTTGATTCTATGCACAATTTGTTTCACAAAGAAATTAAGACTTTGAGATTTATCTTTCAAATACCATTAGACATTTATTATTTTTTCTTAAGGCCAAAATAATATTCAAACTATCGTATTAGGATTTTGAATCTCTTAGCCTTCAAAAATGCTTCTTAAAATCGGGCCTATGTGTAACAAAATTGGTGGAAAGATTAGAAATAGTACCCTAATGCCCCATTTCATAACTACAAATCTTGCAAACAATATCCACGGCTCTCTTCACATATATGTGCGACAAAATCAATGATAGATATGCTTAATTCTTTAACTTGCTAGCAAAAATATAGATTCTAAATGGTTTGGTTAGTCATTCTTGAACCAAAAGTTGCCCACTTTGCTTGGTGTATTATCCACTAAGATCTTTTCATTAGATCTCGATCCCTTTGGGAGTTGTAAACCCTTGTTGTCTGTTATATTGATATGGAGAAAATCTCAAATATCATTTTTTATTTTTCACTAGAGCTTAATCATCTTGGAATCAAATTCATGACTTCTTTGAGCCTTTCAAACCCAATCCTTTTACTTGACATATGATCCTTTTGAGAGATTGGCCTAAGATTCTTACTAAATTTACCTAGACATGATATGCTTTTAAAGTTGAAATCTTATTTAGCAATTAGAAAGATACAAATCTAGCTCTCTTTTTAGGTTTTTATATTGATAATTATCTTTTAACTTATCTATGTATACTGTATCCATGATTTTCTCTAATGTTATTTTGCAAATACAAGTGCAAGCTAATAAGTTTTATCATCTACAATAACTTAGAAATAAACCATTAGGAAATAGTGTCATGTGTGATTATAAGTGTTGAGCGTCATTTTTACACGAGACAACGGCTAGGAATTTACATGACCAAATTCCCCTCTTGGAAGAATGATATTAGTCAATCTAAAGGTTCCTTCTAGGTTGGGTCTCAACTGCTTGGATAGATCAATGGAAGACAAATGTGAATCTGTTCACGAGGAGGCCTTTGCTAGTTCATATCTTGAAAAGGCTGCAAAACAAACTTTAAACACAACAATACTTTCTTTTTGGGATTTTCAGATCTTTTAAATGAAAACAACGTTAATCTAATTAATCTATCGTAACTAATATGCAAGGAAGGTAAGAGGCAAGGTAACGAGAATTTGAAAGAAATTTGTTGAAAGAAACTAATGGACATAAACCAATATCACACTGCTTTGCGAATTAAAATACCAAGAAGATGATAAAACCCACAAAACAGAGATCTGATGAAATCACAATCTGAGCTAGGCAAATGCAATCACCAATGGAAATAAACACAGATGTATAATAAGTCAAAACTCATCAGATCACGAAGCCACCATAGATGTGCACACACATGAGACAAGTTTATCTTCAAAGCACCGAAAAAGAAGAGAAATCTTCTCAATAATTTGTCACAACAAAGCAATGCAGTAGAGGTAAACACCGAACTAAAGAATTGCAGATCAAAATCACCACACAATCAGTTCTGGGTCTTCGAAATAAAGAAATGAGCAATTCACACATTCATAAATTTCACAAAGATAGAAGAATAATCACACCATGATTGAAGCACAAATTGTATGTATTGTATTATGATAAAAATCCAACCCTAATTACATTGATTTTTTACAATTTATAGAGTTTTGCTCTCAATTTCGCAGCTAGGGTTTCCACTGCATCTAAAACTTGAAAATAAATCTAAACTAGAGATTACATGAAGGAAACTATCTCTAAAACTAGTTAAAACTACTCTAGCACGGAATTAAACCTCGTGCATTACAAAACTAGAGCAGGTCATGCATAAAATAACTCAAGAACAAAACTCGAACTCATGCATGTTCTTCATGAAACTTTGTGATCCTACCCTTTATTCTCCGTTATGGCTCTCGTACATGGACTCAACTGGAAGAGGCCCTCAAATCATGCAGAAACGACCCTCTTGACATGATCTTTCTGATTGAAAAAAAAAACTTGGAGAAGACTGAAGTTAAATAGGGATCGTGCCTAGAAATTTCGTATCCCGAGTGTTGCCCCGAAAAAATGAAGCTCCAGAATTGACTAAGTGTAGAGGTGACCCTTTCTCAACTTTCGGATTTTCGGAGGCTGTAAATCCTCTAGGGCCGAAATACTAAAAATCTAGGTCTTCAAAAATGTCAAAAATGGCTAAGTGTGAAAAATATTCTTTTCTTTATACAAAATTTGGCTAAGTCAAAACTGGGTGTCTACTGACTTGGGAAGACTTCTGGGTGAGCTTTGCGGAACCTATCCACAATCCCTTGCACCTCCTTGAAGTCAGCCATTTTGACTCCTTTAAGGATTTCTTGTTGTTTCTCCCAGAAGGTGATCAATTCCACTGCAAACCCCTTTATTTCTTCCTCTCGAGATAGCATCTTCTAAATTTCCTCCTTCTGATAGAACATCTGCTGGAGGTCATCTTTTGTACTAACTCCTCCGAAGATGTCCAGATACTGATTTACAATGACATTTATGGGATGCATTATTTTCTCATCATCTTCTTCATATAAATCTAGGTCCAACCCTCCAAAAAACTTATGCATTTCCCCCACAAAAAGCAAACCTTTATCCCTCCTTTTATTCATCATTTTCAGCACCTTTTCAAAAATAGTCAAAGCGCAGATGATATCTTGGATCCATTCCTCAAAATTATCCAGCTCTGACCCTTCATACACCTTTACCAAAACTTGGAAGCGTTGCTTCCTTATTACTATGAGATCTTCCAGTGCCTTTTTCCACTTCAGGATTTTCTCCTCAAGACCATCCTCCTCACTCATAATTTCAATCAAAAATGTGATTCCCTAAAGAATACTTCTAAAAGGCCTCAAAATCCTCTTGAGATCCGCTCCGGTAAACTCTTCAAAATCAGCCTTCCAATCTGCACATGCTTGAACAAAAGAATGCGGGACGTCTGCTGGTATACTTACATCACCCCATTTTTCCAAAATAGCCTATAATGAGGCCTCATGGTTACTAGGGTCAATGGGACCCACTGTCTTAAGGATGAATTTATTCATTGCTTCATATTGTTCCATTAATGCCTTGATCTTCTCTTCATCCTTGTCCATGAAGCCTAAGGCATGTTTTAACCCTAGTGTAGCCAGAGTTTTACTTCCCTCCCTAGTCGGCTCTCCTAGGTCTACCTCTTCCAGCACATAATTGTCTAAAGTGACTTCCACCATACTAACATTCATTGTGGGGACAGCCACCTGAGCCTTCCATCTGCCTTCCTGATCTTGTGTTACATATGAGAGAGTTCTTTCCTAGGTACTCGATCATGTTTGATGGAATGCTCACCCCAATACTACCATATATATATCATCATTGGTATACACCCTCATTCTTGGCTGGATTTCCTTAGTGAACCAAGTGGGCTTTGAAAAGGCATTAAGGGGCTCATAAGGGGTTTCTAGAGTCGAGGTAGTTGTCGGGCGTTCTATCTCCATCTCCTCATGACTCTCCTCCTTTCCTCCTTCTGTTTCTTGTTCTTCCTCCATTTTCTGCTCCCTTCCCACATTTGTTTGTTCTTCCTTTTCAACCTATTTATGTGATCCCTCTTGTCCTTTCGACAAAATCTCACTAATCGCCTTTGTTTCCTTTTCTGGCTCCTGAGGCTCTTGTGCTAATGTTTCAGTGTGGACAAGTGGTGGAATAGGAGCTTAGGACTGAGTGTTCTGCATGGGAGGAGTAGGAGCAATAGAGGGAGTGGTTGAAGGCATTGGCGGAGGAGGTGGAGTCAGCATGGGAACATAAACATGCAGAGGTTGGGGTGGCAATGGAGTAGTTTGAACCGAAGGTGAAAGTGGAGTGGTAGGTGGTGTTGGACGCGGAGGCGAAGGTGGAGTTTGGTGCATAGGTGGAGGTGGAGGTGGAACTGAGTATGAAACTGGGGGAATTTGTGCTACTATGTCTTCCTCAGAAATGACACCTATAGATGAATCTCTTCCTGACTCTGTAGTTTCCTTCTAAATTTTAGTTGCGACCTCCTCGACTGATTCCTGAGAGTCTCACAGGATTTCCTCTCCCACTCTACCAAGAGGACTAGTGAACTGTGTAGGGAGGGAATCAAAATAAAAGGACTGTCCTACAGCTAGAACTTGTTGCTCAGATTCTTGGAAACTGTGAAGTCATTCAAAATTAGAGATGTCAAATTCATCATCACCCAGAGCGTCCAGATTTATAAGCTCTCCTTGGGCTGCTCCTTCGACGTCCTTTTGTTGATCTTCATCTTGTACTCTCCTTTTTAAGAATCCCACAGATTAGGTTCTTCCGCTGAGGGGCACTTGATCCTCCTCATCTTCATCTTCCTCTAAGAGGGTATCCATATGAGTGGGCGTTGAGTCTTTCTTCCTCTTGTATATGTGCCCTTTTATCACCCTGGCCGACCTAGGTCCAGTTACCTGGAATTTAGGTGTCCTCTTTGGTGCACTCGCAGGTTCAAGACTGCTAGAAGAAGGAGCATCTAGAGGTGCTATGCTTCCAGTCATTCTAGTTATGGGCTTCTTTGAATGGGTAGCAGAGCCATATGTCATAGGGCGATCATGTCTATACACCGTTTACGGCTTCTGTGGCGTAGCCTCTTTGAATTGTGGCATCAACACCTTCTCCCCTTTCTTCTTCTTTTCCTTGGAGGGTTGAGCTGGTTGTTGTTTCATAGGTACGTGATCCATAATAAATGGACGGGTGATCCACGCCTTAGTCACCTTGATGATGTGTCTTTCCTTGAAGTTGATTTCATCATTTTCATCCTTGTCGACCTCTGCATTCAAAATAGCCCTTGTGTATACTTTATCCAAATTGTAAATAGGATCCAGGACATCCTTAGAGTCAGCTTCCTTCACCTTTTGGGGCACCTTGAGTAGTAGAGTAGTCTGTGGTAGCTCCAAACTCATTCAGCAGTAGTCACAGATTCTGACCTCATAGTCATCAAGGCAATTTATCCAATGGTCCTCAATGTGGGGCTCGTGTACATAATGCCTTCCCATTATGTGACTGTATGTGCCAATTGGATCAAAGCAAGTCCTTATGAGGTTGTAACTTTGCAGTGGGAACTCATCCCATTCGAATGCCAAGGACTTGCAGATCTTCATGTCTTGTACACAGTGGGGCCCTATGGAAATTGGGAAATCCCAGCAGTGTTTCTTCTTATGTCGGATATGTTCATGGGCATCTAACAATTGTCGGGCCATCTCCAACAAGATTACCCTATCTGATGGATACCTTGGCAGCTTCTTAGGAGCTAGGGTACTTCCTACCACTTGGATGTATGTAAAGGTTTTGAACTGAATATAGAATGCCCCAAGGGCCTTCACCTTCACAGTAGCTTCTGTTGACATCTTTTTGGCATAATCTCCTTCTATGGAGCGTATGATAGCAAACACAAAAGCATCGTTGACAATGCAAAATTTGGGACTGTCATGTGTGTAGCATTCCTTCCGAACTAGTTGTGGGTATACTGTGAATGGCCATGCATTTTGTTCACCCATAGCACCAACTTTCACCAATCCCATGTACACTACCCTTGCAGCCAATATGTACACAACATAGGAGGTCATGTAGAAGTGTGGATCATTCTTTATTAGTGATCAGCTGCTGATCCAAGTTGTCACTAAGGATGGTGGCCTAATCAAATCGTGCCCGCTATCCTTTATTTTTTCAATGAGAAGGATCATCCAGGGTTCCAATTACACTAACTTTGGCAACCCATACACCCGACTGAGCATGGTGATGGCTGCCTAGATGTCTTCTTTCATGTATCCTCTCCGCATGTCTATCTTTTCCTACTTATTTCTGGGCAGAGGTTATATGAGGTATTCCTTGTTCACAATCTCATGGGATAATGAGACAGCTTTGTTGTAAAAGTCCATTCCTTTGCCAATGGAGAAGCTATAAAACTTGTCTACCCCCTTGGGTAGGTGGAAGACATCTTCAATGTTATTTGGCCAGAGATCCAAAACTACTTTGCTCATGTCGTTCTTAACCATTCTTTCATTTGGTATATAGTGACTTGCTAGAGTGGTGATCAAATCTGACGACAGGATGGATATCGGGTGTGCTACTTCGTTTACCAGAGAACAGTACACTAATGAAGTGCAGTCCTCGGACCTCCCCGTTGGTTGTGCACATTTGACCAAGTAGTCATTCCAACTGACATTCCCGATGTCAGTATCCATGATCTCAGGATGTAAGTTCCCCACTTTGAAGGGTGCATGATATCCTTTGAACTGATACCTCATAACTGGTGAGTTGACCTTCTCTTGCATTTCTGCAAAGAGCCAAGGGACACAAATCAGAGATCATCAAGCTACAAAAATTATGCAAGAAACTCTGATGAAAAATGAGATAGAAACAACTAAACTACTCAAGTTTTAAAGCCTCTAGAAACCAATTTCAGCCTTTCAGACCTTCGGGGGTACATGACCTCCAAAACGCTGAAAAAGGGGACCCAACCATAGTTTCGGGCTTGGCGCTTTGGAGGTGCAAAATCTCAAGTTTCAGTGAATCAGGCATGTCAAATCTTCAGTGTGTGAAACCACCGAAAATGGGACTTAGCTGATTTCCTTGAAGACAGATCCTTCTATGATTTTCGGACTGCGAAAGTCCGAAAGTTTTTAGGGCCGAATAGGGGAAAATGAGGGTTAAGGGTTTCAAGCTCGAAAACAAGCTTGAAACGAGTCTAACCACGAACTCGAGACTAAGGGTCCAGGGGGACAACCCTGCGACCCCGAAGCAAGACAAGACTGACCAACCAAGACAAACCCTAGCAAGAAAATGCTATCTAAGAAAAAAAGCGAAAGAAACAAAAAACCAAAACCAAAAGGGACAGAGGGAGAGAGAGAGAGAGAGAGAGAGAGAGAGAGAGAGAGAGAGAGAGAGAGAGAGAGAGAAACACCAACCTCAAACAAGTTGCGAGACGAAAATCTAAGAAGCACACACAAATAGCCGAGGAGCAGAAAAATTGAGGAAATGAAGTGTGTCTAAAAAACTCTGAAAACTGAGATCGTGAGCAGAGAACAAGTGAGGACAAAATGAGGGTTCTCTGCCTTATATAGGCAACCGGCGGGGGTGACGTCGGCCACCTCCACCTTTCATCCTTTTGGGGGTCCCCGACCTCCGAATGCCCGACACGCCGAAAGGCCAATTCTCTTTGGAGGATCGGACCTTTCGATATCCGGACCTCCGAAAGTCTGAAACCCGAGGTATTGAATATGCTCAAGGTTTTACTGCATTTTTGGGCCTTTCGCACTTTCGGGACTCCGAAAGTGTGAAACACAAACAAGACCAAAAGAGAACAACTAGACCTAAAGACAAAAACAACAAAACAGACAAGTAGAACAAAAAACCCAAAGCAAGCTAAAAAGAGGGGGGGGGGGCTGAAGCCAGGTAGCTTAAAAGGGGAGGGTGGTTGTGGAACCACAACAGTAAGAGTCCCACTAACCTCTCCTCAAAAGAATTATTCCCCTTCTCATGAGCTTCAAAATAGATATAATTACAATACTAACACAATCGCCATAGTTTCTATGGATTCCCACCTCGGCACAAAGTTTGGGTTTACACTACAAATGGTTGGTCTTAGTAATCTTGCATGTATTTTGTTACCTCATAACCCCATGACAAATGTGCTCTCGATTGGCTAGACAATGGCAAATTCTTACTTGTTCTGGTTATTTCCCTCATTAGAAATTAAACTCAATAGTCAAATGAAGAGCATTATAAGGATAGATCCATAATGAACTAGGACTAATGGCCAAGACCTTTGGTTTGACTGTGATCCGCTACCTTTACTTATTGAGTTAATAGCTCTTATTGCTTGACTATTTAAATATCTATTTTTGTTGATCCTCTTTTAATACTTTTATTGAAAGTTTACCCAACCTAAACTACACTTTAAGATGTGTTGTCATTTTACTCTTCTTTTAATATAGTATAAAATACTTCTTCATGCAAAATAAATGAGATATTTACTCATACACTCACCTTAAAATTTTGTCATATGCACATTATTCCTTTATTATTATCACCATATTAATTAAGGATTAAACGAGGGGCACTATAGTCAATAGCCACCACCTGATTGTTCAAAAATGTACGGTAGATGGGCCACCAAATGGAGACTTTGTCAATAACCCTCCCAAGTCCTACCCACCTCAAATACACTGGAGGAGAACCTACTTCTGTAACATACGTACTCTTCCTCAACGACTTGTTTTAAACAAGTGAAAAATTCAACACGGTCTTGGACACACAAGTACCCAAGATCATCATCAACACGAAATCTCCATCCACATCCATTTCATCTAGAAACGCTGCTAAGAAGCAGCCAGGAAGGAACACTTCCCCAGTCAAATTCCTTGAAATCAATCTCTTTATCACAGCAGAGCTATAAAAAAAGTTTGGCTAATCTTTCATTCAGAACATCTGTTCTGAAAATCTTCTGAATTTTAGTTTTCTTCTTTCATCAGTCTCCATTCAGAAATATCTTCTGAGAATTAGTTTTTTTCATTCTTTTTGTGTATCATCATGAATGATTTGTTGTCAAGATCCTTCTCCACGGAGAGGGATAATAACTATGAATCCATAGATTTAGAGATGGCTGAAATGGACCCAGAGAAGAATCTTGCACCATTTTTCTCTGAGGTGGGCTTCATCAAAGGAGAAATGGAGCAGATCAAACAGCTGCTCCTCAAATTGAAAGAAGCCAATGAAGAAAGCAAAACCATCCACAAAGCCCAGGCTATGAAGGCACTGAAAGAGCGAATGGAGAAGGATGTGGAGCAGGTGTTGAGGAAGGCTAGGGTTCTGAAGGGGAAATTGGAGCAGCTGGACAAGGCTAATGAGGCCAGCCGCAGAGTTCCTGGGTGTGGGGAAGGGAGTTCCACTGACAGAACTCGCATGGCCACCACCAATGGCCTCAGAACCTCTCTCAAGAATTTGATGGGGGAGTTTCAGAAGCTCAGACAGGCCATCACCTCTGAGTATAAGGAGACCATTGAGAGAAGGTACTTTTAAACCCTTTCTCCTGTTCTCTTCCTTTGGTCTTTTTGAGTATTTGGAGACATCACTTGGAACCATAGGTTGAATTTGCAGTGCCCTTTTTATGAGTGAGATTCTAGAGATTATGAATATGCTTAATTACAGAGGAGTTTTGATAAACAATTATCAAAGTTTGACACTTATCTCTGAATACTTTTCATAACTCTCCTGTAATTGAGAATCTCATAACTCCTCTGAATTTTAGATGTCCAATTATCATTCACCATCAGAAGTTTAATATTTATCTTCCAATACCTTCCATAACTCCCCTGAATCTGTAATTGGGCATCTTCATAACTCTCCTGAATCTCTGCATCAGAAGTTGAGTACCTTCCATAACTCCCTGTAATTGAACATCTTCATAACTACCCTGAATCTCTGCAGATGCCCAATTATCCTACACCATCAGCAGTTAACACACCCAATTTGTAGTATTTGGAGACATTACGACATCATGGATGTCCTATTAGTGAAGAATTTACAGTGCCCTGAGATTCAAGGAACTTATGAAAATGTCAAATCTTATAAAGATGTCCAATTATCATACATTATGATAAATTAACACACTCAATATTTAATCTTCAAATACCTTTCATAACCCCTGTAATTGGGCATCTTCATAACTCCCCTCAATCTCTGAAGATGCCTAATTATCATATACCACCACAATTTAACATACCCAATTCTTTATTTTCAAATACCTTTCAGAAATTATAAACTGCAGACCGATTTGTTTCCCTCTGTCAAGCTCAGGTTGGATTTTTTCAAAATTTTGGTTGAGGATATCATGGGGACGGAATCTCTAGATTACAGAAATGGGTTTTTTTTTTTGGAATGGTGACCGATGGGTTTTATCATCATGGATTGGGGAATCTCTGTGAGCATAATCTTACTGTTTCTCTTTAGCCCAGCCCATGGCAAAATTTCTTCAGAAAAATTCACAAGTTATGGCTTTGAGATGCTTACAAACAACCTACTAAAATTCTATTCCCTAAAATCTTCCCCTGTAACCTGGGTTTGTTTAAATTTAACCGTTTTGTTCAACCCTTCAATGGAGGAATTGTTTTACTTACCTACATTGAAGACAGCCCTCTAGAATCTGTGGGATTGAATTGAAAAAATCTAGACAAGAGTTATCCATGACACAACTATTTATGACTTGTCTTTTTCTATGAGAAACTTGTCGGTTTTATAATATCTTCACTTTAAGTTCATATTTGCTTTCTTTAGCTTTGCAAACTTATCAAGATATAGGTGATGTCACTAAATTGGATTGTTTTATAAATACTAAATTTTTAATTTTTAGTAAAAACATTTTTTTAAAGTTGAAAGGGTTATAAATTTATATATTTTTTTAATAAAAAATTTAAAATATTGTATAATAAGATATTTATAATTATAATATTGAACTCGATAATCATGGTTTCTTATTCAAAATATTTGAATTTATGTATTTTTATTGGTTCTTTTGAATTGTTCAATTTTATCAATAAATTAAAATGGTAAAACTTGTTTTTATCTTTATTTAGCTTATCTAATCAGTATATTATTATTTATATAATAGTTATCTTTATGTATATTTTTTAATTTGAATAGCATTCTCATTCTTGTCTTAGTAAGAGCACTTTCATATTTTAGTCTATATTGTGAGGTGATTTTTTGTTATGAGTAAATGAATTTTTTTAAGATAAAAATGTAACATTAAAATATAAATAAAAAATTTGTATTTAATTGTTTAAATTTTTTATCTTCATATGTTTTGACTGATTCAATAAATTTAAATTATTAAATTTTAAAAATTGTAAATTGGTTGAACTTGACTATTTCTTGTGTGAGGAAGTTGTCATAATTTAATAAGAAACATTATGTAAGTGAAGCAATAATTCACTTGACCTTTCAAATAACTGGGAAACCCTCTTACTATGATCCAATCATCCAATGCTTCCTCTAGTTTTATGACTGGGAAACACACTCATTATGATCTGGGGCTTCCCCTGGTTTTATAAGTGAGAAACCCTCTTGTTATGATTGGTCACTTCCTCTAGTTCTATAAATGGAAAACCCTCTAATCGTGACCTCTCAATTTCTCTGGTTTTATAACTAGGAAACCTTCTCTTTATGATCTATCACTTCCTCTAGTTTTATAAATGAGAAACTTTCTCATCATGATCTGCCACTTTCTCTAGTTGTATAACTAAGAAATTCTTTCATTATGCTTCCTCTGATTTTATAAATGACAAACCCTCTCATCATGATTCACTATTTCTTTTGGTTCTAGAAGTAGACAACCCTTTCATTATGATCTTAAGTAGGCAACCCTTTCATTGTGATATGCCACTTCGTCTAATTTTATAAATGAGGAACCCTCTTATTATGATCCACTATTTTTTCAGGTTCTATAACTAGGAAACCCTCTCATTATGATCCACTGCTTCTTCTGATTTTGTAAATAGGAAAACTTTCATCATGATCCGCCACTTCTTTTAATTCTATAACTAGAAAACCTTCTCACTGTGGTCTGCCACTTTCTCTGATCTATAATAAAATACCTTCTTATTATGATTAGCCACCACTTCTAGTTTTATAACTCTTTCTATATAATAATTTAAATGTAATTACATTATGATATTGCTAGAAGAATTTAATTACACAGCTCAATCTTGATAGCAATATCACTTGCTGTAGAAAATATCTCCTACTTAAGACTTTGCCCAAATTATCCCATTTGAATAACAAAAATCAATTTCTCTCGTCTCTGCAACAGATATTTCACTGTAACTGGCCAAAAGGCAGACGAAGAAACCATCGAACACATGATCGAAACAGGGGAGAGCGAGAACATGTTGCAGAGGGCCATTCAAGAACAGGGCAGAGGTCAGATAATCGAAGTGATCCGGGAGATTCAAGAGCGCCATGATGCAGTGAAAGACATAGAGAAGAACTTGCTGGAATTACACCAGTTGTTCCTTGACATGTCTGTTCTGGTCCACGCTCAGGGAGAACAACTCAACGACATAGAAGCCCAAGTAGGCGCTGCATCTTCATTTGTTCAGAGAGGCACAGTAAAGCTTGCAGGGGCCAGAAAACTTCAGAAGAACACTAGAAAGTGGACTTGCATAGCCATAATCATACTTATTATTATACTTCTCATTGTGCTACTTCCAATTCTGCTCAAAAAATAACTAAATCCAATTCACAGTTGGAAGCCTATAATTTAGCCTTTGTATTTTAAGGATCTGATGGTCATGCCTGGATTTTTTTCGGTATTTGATTCACTGCAGTATTTGGTGGCTTTGAATTATTATTTTTTATTGTGGAGCGGTGGAATAGGAGATGAGAGGTTTAATGAGCTTTGTGCTCTGTAGGAGTAAAAGAGATTGGAGGTGTAATATATTCATGATTGTGATATTTATACAGTGATTTTTATAATTATATTGTATTCACATTGCTGTTAAACTTCTTTTAGATTCTGTCAAGACTCAATTTTTTTAACAATTCAACGTGTTGAATAGTTATGGCGGCTGAAAACGTGTGCAGGCAGAGTCGCGTTTCTTTCCTTCTAGAAGTATGATATTAGTTTGAATGTTTTCTCTTTATTATTATAATTTCAGAGGATTAGACACCTACAAGGCCTATTATAATTTAAAACATGTACCCACGTTTGATTCCCAAATGTATGTTGACTAAGCGAATGCCGCCAATGCGGGATCTTCAGATCTAAGGCTAATCTGTAGGTATGAGCGAGGATTTGGATATCTTAGAAAGAGGGAAATCAGCTTCTATGGGGTTAATAGAATGTATGGTGTCCTAGTGTATTTTACAAGATTATCATTTGTAGAATTGTAATAGACTAATGGACATTCTTATTATTAATGGAGGTATAAAATATAATGAAAAAGATCATAGATATGTTGATTTTTTATCAATATATGTTCACCTAATCACTACATATAATACATATTCATAGCTAAGATTAATCTTTGACAAGGATTTAGATATTTTAGAAAGAAGGAAATCGTCGACGATTAATATTATGGATTAAAAGAGGTACAAAATATAATGAAAAAGATCATAGATATGTTGATTTTTTATCAATAAATGTTCACCCAATCACTACATAGTATTCTATGTACTATGTGTAGTGTGTTAGGTGAATGTATTCTAAAATAAAATAAGTAATTAATATGGAAATTAAATATTTTTTAAATATATGAAAAAATATTGATATCTTCATTCTTGAATTCTTCTTGTAATGAACATATAATCAAATACCTACAAAACATATAAAACATGTAATAAGTAGCATCTATCAAACATGCACTAAGTACAACTTGGTTTCAAAAATAATGGTGCACAAATTAGTAAATGTAAAAAATAAAAGTAACAAATTTTGTCTAAGTTAAAAGTGGTAAAGTTCCAATTGAGTGGTGTGACTCTTACTCCATGAAAATATTGGTAAAGTTCCCCTCAATGCGAGAATGATTAGGAGCTTTTCATTGCAAAACATAACTCACAAAAAGAATGTTAATGATATGTATGTTGCATCAAATCAATGTATAAGGATGCAATGAATTGGAGGAATGGAATATATATATATATATATATATATATATATATATATATATATATATATATATATATATATATAGTCAAGGTATCATCATAAGATAACAAATAAGGACATAGGCAAGATGTGATCATAGTAGTACATATAATAAGGGAAAGGTAAGATGCTTCTAATGTTGTCCCACTAAAGACAAATGATAATGATATTCATCAATACTAGATAAGAATAATGCACAACAAAAACAAGATGTAAAAGATGCATGCCAAAGACCATGACATGAAATATAAGGATGATAAGAATCTTATGCATGTAAGGCATGTGAGCGTAAAATAAACATCTAAGCTCAACAATACAAAACTATTCATTGAAGGCATAACTAACTTTTATAATTATCTTACAACCAACCACCAAATATTAGTAAAGTTAACATTTGAACATTGAATTAATGTTTGAATAAAATGTACATTATTGTTATAGTTGAAAATTTATTCAAGATTTCAATACATTGAAAATATAATAAAATTTAAATAATAATTTGTCTATATGTTGACCATTCTAAATATGAATTAAAAAAAAATTAAAACATAATATTTTAAAAGACTTATAAATTATAAAATTCATTATTTAATATTTTAAATTTTGTAAGATAAGTGACTATCTAATAGATATTATTATTAGTACTTGCCGATAGGCTAAGCAAGTACTATTGCATCCATTTTTGAATTTTTAGTGTTAACTAGTGATTAAATAAAACTGTTTAGAGCAATTAGAATTTTTTAGATTTTGTATTTTGTAATAAATTTCATATTTTGTAAAGTTAGATGCAATATTTTTAACTTTATAATTTATAGAAATTATTTTTCTATCATTTGATTGGCTAAATCATTTGAAGTATTTTTGCCACGTTTGTTATTGTACACTTTGTATTTAATATAATGAAAATGCATTGCTTCTTCCATATTGCATAGTTTTCGGCTTGGAAATAATTTTTAAATATTAATTCTATATTAAAATTTTTAAATTTTAAATTATATTACATGAGTTTATTTTAGTATATAACTCACTTTTTCTAATGTAAATAAAAATATTGTAAATATATGATATAATATAATATATATTTATTCTCATTTATATATTTTTAAAAAATATTTTAAAATTTATTATATGTAAATTATGCATTAATAAATATTTAGGTAAACAAATGTGTGATATATTTTCCCTTACAAAATATTATAATTTAAATTAAACATAGTAAATAAATATTTTATTTTATAATTAATTTTTTTTTAATTAACTATAAGGAGATCAAAAAATCAAAAAGTTACAACGAGAGTATATAGCAGGAGAGGCTCTACCTCAGCCACACAAGCTAACGAAGAGTTTTACAGAAAGATACTGTATCTAAAAAATAACATATTAAGGACAACATTGTTGTCATCAATCCAGGCGGTCCAACCCCTAGGGCCTTCCATCCAGACAAAGCTTTTCTTGTTGATGTTGGTGCCAATTAATATTATAATTATAATGACAATTAATTTCTAAATTAAAAGGCAAGTAATGTTACTATGTGGCACTTGTTCTATTTGAAAAAAAAAATGTATTAAGTAGATTTAGTTGTTGTAATTTTTTAATTTAGTAATTTTATTAAATAAGATAAGAGTTCAAATAAATATATTAGATTATGTGTTTGTAATAAAGAATAACAAATTCATAGCTAATTTTTCATACTAAAATATTTTATATTTTATGTTGTAACAAGTTTTTGACAAAGCACTTCTAAATTTGACTATAAATCTATTGAATTTGTAAGATATTCTATGTTACAATCACCATGACCTCATTTAAGTGCAGGTAATCAAATAGACAAAAATATTAATTTATAAATTATGCATCAAAAAATCAAATTGAATGTGGTAGATTTTGTCTAACTAAAAACATGTACATAATTCAAATTGTATTTAAATTTAGAAAAATATCAAACCACACATGCACTCATAGAATTAAAGTACCAAATGAAATATGACAAATAAATAATATTAATATTATATTTGTTTTTTTTATATTAAAGCAGCCAAAATGAGGGGTCTGACCCTTGATATAAACACCAAATGTGGCCAGGACACATATTAGCACTTCCAACACATAGACAACGAAAGAACCAGACAACACATAACAGCAACAAGTCAACATATTGTTAGCATCCCCTCCCTTAATATAAAAAACCTCTCCTAGAAGCTGGAGGTCAACAAAATATGCATAGAACCATCCAACCCCTTATCAAAAGTCTTAATAAAGCAAAGCATGAAATAAATTATAGCAATTAACCATATGAGTCTAAAAGTCATGATTATTATCCTACAACCATAAGGGTAGTTATAGAGCATATAGTCCATAGAGTAATTAAAGATATGATTTAAAAGCCACATAGAGCCATACAAGAAAAGATGATCCCTTAAGGATCAACCAAAGTCTACTAATAAAAAAACAAAGGACCTAACCCTAGGCAAGTTCTCACTAAGAAGATAAACCACATCAAGTCCTCCTTGATTTTTTGTATCTCGTTTCCATTTTTTTCATTTAAAGATAATAAAAATATAATGAAATATTTTGTTAAGACAAAAAAATAATTCTTTTATGTAAATTAAAAAAATGCAATCTTTAACATGTGAAGTGGAGAACAATTAACATGCTAGTTGTACTAACTTTTTTCAACTATTAAATGTAGTCAATTATTAATAAATATATAATATCCTCATATGACATTTGAAAATCATCTAAATCTTTTTTAACATTCAAAAAAATTTAGTTAATTTTTATAAATTATAAAATTAAATTTTACATATTAATTTTTATTAAATTTATTTTTTTAAATAAATAAATAAAAACTTATGAAATAATATTGCAAACAATAAATTTTAATAAGAACATCTTTTTTATATATAATATTATTTTACAAACATTGAAACACACCTCTTCTCCCATTGTCTACTGATTTTGCCAATGCATGTCACACATGGAACCTTTACAGTTGAATTGGAGCATCTAGATGGCCTTGCTCAGCGTGTTCGGGCCTTTCCCCAATGAGATTCTCCTAGTTTTGTATGGTTTCTGATGCCCTATTTATCACCACAGCAGTGGTGATAACTTAAAAACCCTTTGCTTATAACTTGAAACTCCTCTTATTATGATTGACCACTTCCTTTGGCTCTATAAATGATCACTTCCTCTAGTTTTATAAATGGGAAACCCTCTCATCATGATTTCCCACTTTCTCTATTTTTATAACTAAGAAACCTTCTCATTATGATCCTCGACTTCCTCTAGTTTTATAAATGGGGAACCCTCTCATCATGATCTGCCACTTCCTCTAGTTCTATAACTGGAAATCCTCTCATTATGATCTGCCGTTTCTCTAGTTTTATAAATGGGGAACCCTCTTATCATGATCCACCACTTCTTCACCATATATAACTAGGAAACTCTCTCATTATGATCTGTCACTTCTATTGGTTTTATAACTAGGAAGCTCTTTCATTATGATTTTCCACTTCTACTGGTTCTATAACTAGAAAACCCTTTCATTATGATGGGTCACTCCCTCTAGTTTTATAAATGAGAAACTCTATCATCATGATTCACCTTTTCTTTTCATTTTATAACTAAGCAACCCTTTCATTATGATCCGCTACTTCTGATTTTATAAATGAGAAACCATCTCATCGTGATCTACCACTTTCTCTCATTCTCATTATAATCCACCACTTCTTCTGATTTTATAAATGAAAAACCCTGAATCTGCCACTTCCTTCAATTCTATAACTGAAAAACCCTCTCATTATGATTTGTCAAATGAACCATCACTTCTGATTTTATAACTTTTCTCTATAATAATTTAACTGCAATTACATTGTTTAATTTGGTTATTTAGCTTCATCTAAATTAGCCAATTTGAATAATAAAAATCTATTGCTCTCCTATTTCTACAACAGATATTTTACTGTAACTGGCCAAAAGGCAGACGAAGAAACCATCGAACACATGATCGAAACAGGGGAGAGCGAGAACATGTTGCAGAGGGCCATTCAAGAACAGGGCAGAGGTCAGATAATCGAAGTGATCCGGGAGATTCAAGAGCGCCATGATGCAGTGAAAGACATAGAGAAGAACTTGCTGGAATTACACCAGTTGTTCCTTGACATGTCTGTTCTGGTCCACGCTCAGGGAGAACAACTCAACGACATAGAAGCCCAAGTAGGCGCTGCATCTTCAGTTGCTCAGAGAGTCACAGTGAAGCTTGTAAAGGCCAGAAAACATCAGAAGAACACTAGAAAGTGGACATGCATAGTCATAATCATACTTATTATTATACTTCTCATTGTGCTACTTCCAATTCTGCTAAAAAAAATAACTAAACCCAATTCACGGTTGGAAGCCTATAATTTAGCCTTTGTATTTGAAGGATCTGACGGTCATGCCCTTTTTGGTATTTAATTCACTGCAGTATTTGGTGGCTTTGAATTATTCTTTTTTATTGTAGAGCGGTGGAATGAGAGATGAACTACATGTGCTCTATAGGAGTGGAAGAGACTGGAGGTGTAATATATTCATGATTGTGATATTTATACAGTGATTTGTATATTCTGTTCACATTGTTGTTATACTTCATTTAGATACTGTCATCACTCGATCTTTTTTAGTTTTAACAATTCAAGGTGTTGAAAAGTTATGGCGGCATGTGTGCAGGCAGAGTCGTGTTTCTTTCCTTCTAGAAGTATGAGATTAGTTTGAATTTAAGATCTTTCTTATAATTTTAGAGGATTAGGCACCTAGAAGGCCTATTATAATTTAAAACATGTACTGACTTTAGAGGGGAATTCATGTTTTTCAACAAGTAACCGTTTGATTACCATATGTTTATAGACTTAACAAATGCAGGATCTTCATATCTAAGGCTAATCTCTAGGTATGAGCGAGGATTTGGATATCTTAGAAAGAAGGAAATTATTATACCAATAGCTTCTATAGGGCTACTAGAATAGAATGCATGATTTAGTAGTGTAATTTATAAGACTATCATTATAAGATACATTGTGGGGTCATATATTCTATTGGTTCTAATTATTTTAATGTGTGAGGATTGATGTTATGGGTTGAATTCACAAAATAATAAGGCATTTGTAGAATTGCAATTGGATAAAGGATATTCTAATTAGGGGAAGAGCGTTAGTATTCATACACTTTAACTTCGTGCATTTGTAGAGCCTAAAGTGAAAGTCGAATTTCAACAATCTTTTTTTGGTTGTCTTCATATGACACCTTAAAAAATATTTCTTGGCTTTCAGGTATTAATGAAACTCCCTGTAGAGATTACAAAATATAATGAAAAAGATCACAAGTATGTTCATTTTTTTTATCAATGTATGTCCTCCCAATCACTGCACAGTACTTTATGTACTATGTGTAGAGTATTAGGTGAATGCATCCTAAAATAAAATAAGCAATTAACATGGAAATTAAATATTTTTCAAATATATGAAAGGATACTGATTTTGTCAAAGTATAGAGGTCGTTCTTGAATTCTCTTTGTAATGAACATATAATCAAATACCTACAAATCATATAAGACATGTAATAAGTAACATCCATCAAACATGCACCAAGTACAACTTGGTTTCAAAAATAATGTTGCATAAAATAGTAAAAATAAAAACAAAAAGTAACAAACTTTGTCTAAGCTAAAAGTAGTAAAGTTCCAACTAACCGGTGTGGATCTTGACTCCATAAAATATTGGTGAAGTTCCCCTTGATATGAGAATGATTATGAGCTGGTCATTACAAAACATAACTCACAAAAAGAATGTTAATGATATGTAAGATACATCCAATTAGTGTTATATAAGGATGCAAGGAATTGGAGGAAAGGAGAACAAATATAATCATAATAAAACATATAAAAAATGGTCAAGGCATCATCATAAGATAACAAATAAGGACATAGGTAAGATGTGATCATAGTAGTATATATAATAACAAAAAGGAAACATGCCTCCAATGTTGTTCTACTAAAGACAAATATTTATGATAGTCATCAATACTAGATAAGGATCATGCACAAAAAAAATAAGATGTAAAAGATGCATGACAAAGATCATGACATGTAATATAAGGATAATAAGAATCTTAAACATGTAAGGCATGTGAGCATAAAATGAACATCTAGGCATGAAAATGATGTAAGGAAGCAAAGATGTGTGGAAACACTTCATACGCTAATCTTGAGAGGATGATTATGCAAATTTCAACTTACCTATTACAGATATTTCAAAAAATAGATAATAGTGTAAACAAAATAACAATAAACATTGAACATAGTGATTTTTGTGGGGAAAACCCTTACACGAGAAAAAAACCACACTCTAAAACTTGCATAATGTATTGTCAAATCAACAAAAGATTACAACACACTTGCAATGCAAGTTCTTATAGGAGTTTCACCTCAAATCAAGCTTAGAGGAACTTTAGTAGCATCCTTCTAGCATCCAATCTTGCAAACAAAACTCAATCATACAAACTCCTCCTCAAACCCTCATTTTATAGTCTTCTCACAACTTGTAAACCATTAGTGGTTTACAAAACTATGTGCTAAACTTCCTTGACATGTGTTGCCCATCCTTGACACGTGTTACCTAAGATAGGCAAGAATCCAAGTTAAAAATAGTCTCTTGCGTCCAAAGTCTTCTCCCATATTTTTAACCCTTACAGTTGTCATGAAATATGTCATGTAATCTCTAAAAATGAACCTTCCATAATATACTATGGACAAGGCATCTTTTAACAACTAATATTCCCCTTTTCAAGCCACTGGCATGTAGAAAAAAAACCAAAGTTAGATTTGGATCTATTTACAAGGTTGTGACAAATATTTTCTCAACATTCTCCCACTTGTTGAATACCTTGCAAGAGTCAGGTGATCTATGAACTCAACTGATACGGGTTAAGAGGCCCGTAGAATCCAAACACCATTTTAACTTCTATGTACTCACGGACTTAGTTAATGACTCAACAACATTTGCCAAAGTTTCCACCTTCTCTATCTTTACCTTACCATCCTCAACCATTGTATCATCAGAAAATGGAAGCAATTCCATTTAGGACTGATTTAGCCCTCCAAGTAAGTGGTTTGGGGTCATGTCAAACGCCTTGAATGGGTCTTTGACTTGGATCTGGCTTTTTCCCTTGTCTTACCCTTTTTTCCACTTCTTTCCTACCTATTTCTGATACCTTTCTCTGAGATTTTGAGGTTCTTGACCTCAGGGTCAAGGTCGACCCTGACCAGGGTCAAGTTTGACCTTGACCCTAATCCAGGGTCCAAATTTTAAATTATGAGGATTTATGGAATGTCAATTTTTGGAAAGATTTATTTTCCCGCTTCTGGGTCATCTATTTTGGGCTTCGAAACGGTGACTCTTAAAATATATTTAATTTAGACCCACGCCTAGGGGTATAGGCCTAATGGGAATTTATTTCTCATATGTCAGCCTCTCTAGAAAGTTGTGCCCTAGACTAGTATATAAGGAGGCCTTCTCCTCTCATTTTAACATGAAGCAAGAACCATGAAGGAATGAAGCAAGAGAGCAGGCAAGAAGGAGAAAGGAAGCATTCAATCATTTCAAGCATTCAATTATTTCAAGCCTTCTAGCCTTCAAGATTCAATTCATCAATGAGATCCATTAGTAGCCATTGAAGGATTCAAGCTCTATGGAGCCCTTTTGTTGAAGATTTATCCATCCATATCCATTCAAGCTTCTTCCTATTCCAAGATCCATTCAAGATTGGTGTCGAAGATCTAAATGCAATTGATTTGAGACATCCTACAATTCTACATTCATTTGGAGCATCCATACTTGTGGATTCAAGTATTTGAATCCTCCACAAGGGTTTCAACATAAGCAAGGTGAATTGTTCCATTTACTTTGTTTATTATTGCAATTTCAATTATATTTCAAGGTTAATTTCAAAACTGGGGTTTGACCAAGGCAAACCCCCCATCCAAACAACAAAACCATTTTTCTTGCAGGTGCAGGTATGGAACAGCGAATTACAGAGCAGATTCAGATACCCTTTTGACAAACTTTCAGGATCCGTGAACATAATTTTTGTCGGAGAAACGTAGGTCAAGGTCGACATAAAGGGATCTTGAGGTCGACCTTCATTTGGGTCAAGGTCAACTTGTCTCAGAAAAAGAAAAGATTTTTGGGTTTTCTCTATCTCTGTGTTTCCTCTGTAGGTCCGATTGCAGAATTTCCAAAAACTCAATACAGATAGCAGAAAACAACAATTTCTAGATCTGTTACACATTGAGGTTAGTACTTATCTTCAATTCATTTCAATATTCTCTTCCATAATGAAACGTAAGGTTTTCCTCTTGTTTCTTATTACTAATTGATCGATTCATTTATGCATTGACCATTTCCTTGTGGTTAATCAATTTGGATCTTTCCTTTGGGAATTTGGGATTAAGAAGAGAATCTTACCTTCCCCAATTCTTCTATATCTAAAGCACATCACATCATTCTTATCCTTTACATTTTGTTCACATTTTTATTATCTATACACACATATATTTTTTATTCTTTACATTTTGGTGAACTCATTTACGACAACTCTTTCTTTTGTGGTGTTAGATTTATATTTCATGTTAGATCTTGCATTATATTAGATTAGCCTTCTTTTATGTGCTTGCATTTACATTTCAAAAATAAAATAAAACAAATGTATAAAGCAAAAATAAAAAAACATTTATTTGTTCATGCTTTGTGTTTTCTTAATTTACTTCATTTGCATTGCATTGGTATATGAGCTTTATTACCTCTAGTCCTACTTATAATATTTCGGTTAGAAGAAGTCACAGACTTATGGGTTCCTTTGTTCCTGAGTCTTCCTCTCCTTTCCTTAGGATCCCGGATGACAATTTTCTTACTCATGATTCCAATCCTACTATGGAGCATAACTCTTCTCACTCATTTCATGATGATGATGATTCTTTAAGAGTTCCTCTTGAACAAGTCCAAAAACTTTCAACTGAACTTGATAAAATGGAAAATTGGCTTATTCAAGAAAACCATAATCAAGATTATATTCAAGCTATAGAGGCTCTTAAGAAATTTCTTCAGGATAGTGATCAAGGTGTTAATTTCTTGTGTGGTATCACTCATCTTGTGCATTTAAATATCAAACCTTTAGCTCAAGTAGCTCAAGATCTAGGATTCACTCCTCCTGTCACTAGTGTGGAACCTTCTTCCGTTCCTTTACCTAGCATTCTTACTTATACTCCTCCTTTAGTGACTACATCTATTCCATCTCTTCCTATGAGTGTTCCACCGATGTCTCTACCTACCTCACAACCTTCTTACCATAGTGTTCCTTTTACTTATTCCAATCCTCTTCCAACTGTGGTTCCAAGTGTTCCACTGGTTTTGTCTTCTATTCCTACTACTTCCTACACTTTCCCTAGTGTTTCTAATGTGTCTATGCCTCATATTTCTTCTAATAATTCCATAATCATTAGTCTAGCTCAAACTTTGTTCTCTTTACAATAACAACTTGTGTCCTTAACTCAATCCAAGTTTAGTATTCCTACATGTGACATGGGTAGTCCTTTATCCCTAGACATTATCCATGCTCCTGTTCCTCAGCAAGCCGATATGCCTCGTCTTGAGAATTACAATGGTAAGGGAGATCCTGTCACTCATGTTAAAACATTTCAAATCCTTTGTAGTGACTATGCTCATGACCATAAGATTTTATCCAAGTTGTTTGCTAGAACTTTTCATGATAAGGCCTTGCAATGGTATTGTTCCTTGCCCTCTTATTCTATTGATTCTTTTCCAAAACTTGATAATGCCTTTATCCAACGTTTTCAAAATAACATTGGTCTGCAAGTGTCCTTAACTGATTTGATGTATTGTAAACAAAATACTAAAGAAAAATTGACTGAATTTATTGGTAGATTTAAGAATTTGTATGCCCAAATTTCTAATCCTGTTCCTGGTATTGATATTTAGCATATGTTTATTTCAAATTTACAAAAGGATATTAGAGATAAAATTATGCTTACTGAATTTACCTCTTTTCAAAAACTTTGTGTAGTGCTTCATCATTATCAATTAAGAGTGAGTCAATTTGAGAGCAACACTCCAATGACTCCTATTCTAGTTGATAAGCGTGATGGTGCTCCTAATCCTAACAAGTTTCAAAAACCTAACAACTATGTCAAGATAAATAAGAAAGTAAATGCAGTTGCTGATCAAGTTGTTGTTGCATCCAACAAAGCCACTTTTGCATCCACTACTTTTCATCTGAATCGTACATTTACTCCTCTTTCTGAATCTTTACATTCTATTATGAGTAAATTGTTGAATGCTAATATGATTACTTTACCTCCTATTCGACCTCTTTTACGTACTACGATGGCATCCAAATCCTTTGATCCCAAAGCATTTTGTCAATACCATCATCAGAATGGCCATGATACTGAGAAGTCTTATTCTCTAAAACATAAGGTTCAAGAATTAATTGATTCTAATACTTTATCTGTTGATAATTTTGATGGTAGTGGGAACAAATATGTCTCTCCTCCTAATCAAAACCTCCAAATCTATATGAATCCTTTGCCTACAAATGATACTAATACCATTGTTCAACCATCTTCTGTGGATATTGTTTATGATTCATAGATGGACGATCTCAATCATATTGTTAACCACGTGGAGCATGTTGTTTTGCCTCAACCTGTACCTCCACCCCAGCCTCAATCTCAACCTCAACTTCAAGTTCCATCTCAACCTAAGCCTAAATTGAAACCTCAACCTAAACCTCGAAAACAACCTAAGAATAAAAGACCTAGGGAACTCTTGATCACCTTTGATGACTATCCCCTCTACATTTATGCTAGGATTTCTAAGATACCTATGCATGGTTGTCTTGTTGATCCTGCATCCTTAGTCAATGTCATTACTAAAGAAAACCTTTTTATGAAGAACTTACAGCGTGATTGTTATGATACATCTGATGTGTGGATCCAAACTTGTAATTGTTTTCTCTATCCATCATTTGGTTCTATTAATTAACTTGCTTGTTGAAATTTGTGGTAAATTTGTGGACGCTACCTTCATTTTTGTCCCTACTTCTGATCAATTTCAAGTTAAGCTTGGTTTTCCTTGGTTGAATAACATGCATGTCGTTGCTTCTCCTATCCATAAATGTATTAATCTCATTCATGATGAAGAAGTGAAAACAATCAATCATAATTTATATCAACCTTCTAGGCCTAGGGATTGTGATACCCTTGACATCTTTTAGCCTTCATTACCTAATTCATGTCCTTCTCAACCTGATAACCTTTTTCTCTCATATCAAGCTTATAAACATTGCAAGATTCTTGAGTTAAGCATGCCTCAAATGGATCTTAACCATGGTCTTTGTTAATATTATTTAGAATAATAAAGAGGGGGGGTGAATTAGTTGTTCTCAGGTCCAGATGTACCAATTGAAATTTTAAACACTTCAACAATCTTTGATCTAATCACCAACACAACTCAATCTTTGAAGTATATATACCAGAAACATATAACATGCAGTCCATTGTCCAAAAGTAATTAACTTGCAGAATATAGAAGCAAACACATTAAAACATTCACACAAGGATAACACCAGGATTTATAGTGGAAACCCAACTTGGGAAAAACCACTTTGTAACATGTTACTGATATTTTCACTCTTCTAAAGTGAGCTTTGTGAAAAGCCAACCTTGTTAAAGCTTTACAAACACACTGCTAGGTGTGACCCTGTTAAAGGATTTAAACACTCTATCAAAAGTGACTTGGTTAAAGGATTTAAATACATTCCATTAGAATGCCACCTTGATTAAAGGATTTAAACAATGACTATTAGGTCTGTAATGCCCCACCAAGGAACCCAGGAGAACTAAACCTAACCATGCATCTAAGTTTGCAGAGTAATTTTTTTTTTCTAAAGTTAACATACGAGACAAAAATCAATGTGGAAGCAACTACTATTTACTCACATTAATAAAACAACCAACACAGGTTACAACTCTCAAGGGTTCCTTGACGATGATTACTTTAACATTAATTAAATAATATAGATTAGGTACAATTACAAATCTCTAATAAACAAATGAAAGATAAAAGCCACATCACATCAAAGATAACATAAATACAACTGGTACCATAAGGTATCCATAAACCTACATCCACTGCACATGTCACAAGGTATGTAATACAATAACCGAAATGAAGAACACATGATATATCTGAATAACCGATACAAGGTTACAAGATCACAAAGAAGAAGATCAAGAAGAAGATGAGTACAACTCCAACAATGAAGATCAAGAAGGAACAACTGCTACAGGGATCATCCAGCACTGGTGCACGAGCCTCAGAATCTCAAATGGTAAAAGAATCACTACCACCTGACCTCGTGAACCTAAATCATCCACTCCCACCATGCTGAGGAGATAACAAAAGATCCCACTCGAATAACAAACATCAAACAGATCAAGCTGAGGAAAGGATCCTAAAAGCTCTCTAACTCAAGGTGAAAAAGTAATAGTGCCAAGAAAGACTCACTATTCCAGAGGCAACCGACACATGTAGGATAACTAGACTATGCATAGGAAGGTGTCATCATGTACGTCTAACCCTTGAGTCTCATTTTGGTAATCTTGTTGGATCTCGGCACCCAAGTGACCATACATGGTATCAATGACCTCTCGTACTGACGAAGTCATCAACTATGCCAACTCATCCCTTAAAAGGGGGCTAGTCATCTTCTCAACACCATCTTAGTCTGTACTAGCACTAACGCCTGAGTGAGGACCATACCTTATTAGGTTCATTTTAATAAAACTCTCAATGTTATATTTAGTTATCACTTGATTAAGATACTTAACAATAAGTGATCCTGGCAGCCACTTGTGGGCCCCGATGCTTATTGCATGCCACCTCCTACTACATGTCTAGGTAAACTACCCTAGGCTCACAGATTTCTCCTAGATCTAATCAAGTATACACTACGTAACCTCATATCCAGATTCACACGAAAGAACTAGATATGGTTACAGAGATACCACAAACAGAATACAATATAATATGAGCCCAATGGTCAAATAGGAGTGATAATCAGATAAAGTACACACACATAAAAACATAGCTAAGATAGAACATCTGACACATACCCCAACCTCTATATCCTCCTAGGTCGTCTAATGCCCCAAAACACATTAAGCAAAAAAAGACACTCCAGGCACGAAGAAGACACATTTGCATCATAGAAAACTAGAAACTAATCCATAAGCATTTAAAGTCTTATTTTGATCATAACTAAATCCACATGCAAATATACATAACTCTATTAAGAGATGCTTAACATAATCATTATAATAATGCAAAAATTAAAGAAATTTCTCTATAATCATCCTATAGGTTCGACATGACGAAAAAGCTCAATTTCAGTACAAGAATATCCTCTTACAAGAAGACTTCCTATAAACAAAACTCATAATAGACTAGAAATAAATTTTAATCTAATTAAATCAATAATCAGTATTTGTTTTAACCTAGACAATCTTCCAATTTAAAGTTAACAAATAAATCTTAACATAATTTGAACAATATTCAAATTTTAATAGAATCTAAAATAGAAATAAAATTCTTAGCAAACAAATCAATTAATTTAATTAACAATAAATAAATAAAAATAATTAACAATAAATTAATTAATAAAAATAATTAACAATAAATTAATTAATTAAAATAATTAACAATGCAAAATTCATTAAATAACATTTGTAATAATTTAAACTTAATTATTAACAAGTTTTAACAATTTAACATATCTTAATTTGAAATAAAAATAAATAAAATATAAAAAAGTAAAAGTGGGGGGTAACCCCTGTGGGTCCCACGCCCAACACCAAACGGCCCCTCCAATGCTCATGGTGGTACCGTGGCAGTCCAAAGGACTGCGCACGGCAACCTAAGGGCTGTCGTGTCAATCCTTGTGGACTGTGCACAGCTCGCCTCCCGTGACTGCACTTCAGCAGGGACAGGGGACGGGCAGGGTACAGTCACCTTCCCTTTTTTTTTAATTTTTTTTTTTAAAACATAATCACAATCAAATCTATCAGATGTTCAATTTTTATATATATTTTTTAATATATATATTCCGAATTTACAAAATAAAAGTATTGCAAATAATATATATATATATATATATATATATATATTTTTCCACTCTTAATATTCATTTCCATATTCACAAATAATAATAATAATAATAAATATCATTTATCTCCTTTTGAATATAAATAAAGTATAAACTTATTTAAAACATGCATCTAGATTGACTTCTCCATTTGTTTGATGCATTTTTTTTTAAGACTGAATTTTTTTTTAGAAAGTAGAGAATAAGATTTATTTTCCAGAATCAACTTTTATACCAAAATTGGGTTTTTAATTCAAATTGAATTTTCTTTCTAAGGAGATTTAATTTCCTTTCAACTTTATAATCTAACTATATAGCAGATTGATTTTTCGATTTACAAGCAAACCATAAACAAACTTTTGATAAAATTTCACCAGCATAACAGTACAATGCCAAGTAATCATAAAAACATAAAATAATGGTTCTGAGGTTTTTCTAATACCCAAAATTGAAGAAATCATACAGATCTAATAAAACTATTCCAAATCTAAACAAACACAGAATTTTACCAAATAAAATAATAGAAGCCACAAAACAAGAATTTCATATCCTACCTTGATTCCAAAGCCAAAAACTATAATGAAACCCTTGTAGAAGATCTAAGAGTGAAATTACTTCCAAATCCAATCCTGTCTACAGATCTGAAAACTATGTTGAAAGCAAGAACCAGATCCAGATGCACAATCAAACCCCAAATCAGCAAGCAACCACAACAATCCACAAATCTCTAAAATTCCAAGCACAAAAGCTCTCCCAAAAATCTTCTCCAAAACCTGTCTCCTCTCAAATGAATGCAATCATTTCCTAATAGGAATTCAATTCCCAAATTCATGCAATCCCTGAAGACAACTCAAAGGCTAACTCACAGTTCAACTCCAAATCAGAAAATGACTCAAAAGAAGACTCCTAATCATACTCTAACTCCAAAATTGAAAGCAATTACTAATTAATAAATAAAAATATCTTTTTAAAATGCACAACACAACTTGACTTTTGAAAACTAGTTGTTCACTTTTTGACAACTCTCTTTTCAATTTGCACATGTTAATATTTTAAATTTATTTATTAAATAAATAAAATACTCAATGCATCCTAAAACATGCAATTAAATATTTAATTATTTAATAATGGTCACAAACATAATAAAATCTAATTATTAATAAAATAATCAATTAAATCTAAATAATCAATTATTTGATTTTAATTAAATTTCATCAAAATAAACTTAGGACATAATCAATATTAATTTCCAAATACTCAAATAATTAACTTTAAATTAATTCCCTCAATTAATCATAGGAGCATATTTAATCATAAAATTCAACTATGCACCTAACATTGATAATCACATAAAAATAATCTATATAAACATAATCCAACTATAATCAATAAATTAATAATCACCCACATAACCACAAATCAACTGAGATCATACGACATAAAATCAAACAAACACAAGAGAAGGGATCCATGAATTCATGCCTATACGAATTCAGGTAGGGTAGTCAAACCGATACTTGTCCAGACCTAGGACAAATGGGCTTAGGTTAGGGTTTTGGATCTATGTTATCTCCCCTCTCTTACCATCTAAGATATTGTGATAGGGCATCCTCATCCTGACAATTCAGGTAAGTCGATGCCCAGTACCTGTGAACTTGCATACAACACCCACATGTACAAACATATATAAATATATAACAGACAATGGCGAAGATCAACCGATCGTGTGGATCTCACAAGCGAGTAACTACGACTCCATCCCTCAACTACATCAGGCACGTCAAACAGAAATGTAAAACAAACACATCAACCATACACATGCAAGTATGGGGTTAGTAAAACCATACGCCTCAATGATTTACTAACATATAATCTTTCATCTTAGAGTAATCCTATCATTTATAAAATTGAACTAGGGGCGAGGTACTACAAGGTCAACCTTGATTAAAGGATTTAGACTGATACAATGATTAGAAAGTAGCATTAGTTTCTAATCTGAAAAACATACAACTCACTTTGCAAATAACAGATCCAATTCACACATATATGTTGATTTACTGACTGGGTTCCATTTCCATCTCCATCACTGATCTGCTCAAAATTTGCTTCAAGAGATCACAACTCTGATCAACTCCTTCACCTTCAGCCTTCTACTTAGACTTATCAACCAATAACATCAACAACTTCAACATATGTTGTAACCTCACAATTAGGTTCTCTTTTATACCTCCTCAATCAGGTAGATCCATCTTTTTCTACTTAATCTCCTCCGTATATCTTAGGTTTAGGTTAGATTCATCGAATCCTTCCAACATTTAAGTTCTTCATCCTTCCTTCTAGATACATCTTCAAACTTCTCATTGAATCCATAATAAAATGATTTACCATGCATTAAATTCTGCATATAATTCATTAATAAAGTCAACATGATTTACATACCCCAAGAATTCAACTATGTCAGCTGGGAATCTGTATTCTTTCTCCAAATGTAAATTACTGACACTCGGTCAATACTGTGTTCATCTCCTTGATCATCACTGCGTAACTCATTCATCTCTACAAATTGTTTTCCTCGGCTAACACTATCTTTCTCGGTAATTTTCTATCGCTCGGCATAAACTGATGTTCATTCAACACTAAATTTACTCAGCATATACTGGCACTCGATCGACAATAACAACACTCGACTTAAACTAGATTTCTTCACTTTTTCTTGATTAAGCCTACTTCTTCAATCTTTCTTCTTATTTTGATAAACAATACATTATCTTATCAATGTGCCAAATAATCAAGTACCTATTGAAGTATCAAATAACTCAACCTTTCCTTAGGTTTTGTTGTTATCTCCCTTTCCCTAATCCTTTTCATCAATCAATAGATATAGTACTTTCTTAGATAGCAACTGTCTTACCAGTTAAAGTATGACATCAATGATAATACAACAATTGTTTCAATTATAGTTTCCAACAATCTCCCTCTTTGGCATTGATGGAAACACCACATGAATAACACATAATTTACCAACCAATCCAAAAATATAAGTGTATCAAAAAGATTTATAATATTCTTAGCTTCATTCTAATTCTTAACAACTTAGCCTTGCTTGAACATTCAGACCTTTACTCCCTCTGAATCTTTTCTGTATCTTTTATTAGGAATGGGAACACTGAGAGAGGGGAGGGGTGAATCAATGTTCACTATATCCAATTTTTTTACTTTACTCTTTAAACTTAACTTGGATGCTTAAGTATTGAAATGAACATTAATATAAACAAGATAGATGAACACAACACATAACACCAATATGGTTACGAGGAAATCCAAATAGGTAAAAACCCCAATGAGAATTGACACCCACTAATAATCTGTACTAGTGTCTTATGATCCTTGTTAGAAGATCCTTAACCCTGTTAGGAGTTGTCATTACAATACTTTTAGTACAGTGAACTTGTCAAGAGTCAGAACCTATTAGGATTATTTTACAATAACCTTGTTAGGGGTGGGGACACACTGTCCTAGAGCTCATTTCTCAAGTGGTGAAGGCTACAACCTTCTTATCTCAGATACACACTATATCTGCTGGATGAACTGGTGATGTGACACTGCTTGTCAGATTAGTTCCTTTGATGCATTGATGCTTTGACCTCTTGCAAAGCTCTAATGCATCTTAACAAATCTTCACACACTTCTCTGCTTATCTCAACTCTATAACAACTTCCATGCTTATTACAAAGGGTGCATCTCATATTTATATGCGCTGCCAAAATAATTAACTAGGTTGGCCTATAACCGATTACATAAAATACTTCCAAGCGAATTGGCTCAAGCGTGTTTACAAATAAAGTTAATTGCATGTCTACAACCTAATTACAATAGGTGCATAGCCTTTACAAAACAATATTTTAGTCGCTAATCAAATTACCAACAGTTAGTTGCATATACTGTTCTGTTCTGGCATTCACTGTCTGTGTAACTTCAACTGTCTATATCTTTGTCATACTCAATCTTCTGATCATGCGCTCTTAGACTAAGCATGAATATACTCTTACCATCTTATATTCTAGGGCACATACCATAACTCGGTCATACGCATGTGCGTTGATGCTCTAATCTACTGGTGCTCTATTAATTGTCCAGTCTTATGTACTTAGCCAAATACTAGTCTTCTGATGATGTGCGCTGACTCCAAAACACTATATGACTTTGTTGCCATAATGACAACACTATATTAAGTCATATACAATAGTATAGTCAACTTGCCAACAATCTCCCCCTTTGTCATTGATGGCAACAAAAGAATATGGCAAAGTTACTATATGTCCTCTTGTGCAAAAATTTATATCTCCCTTAGTCTTATTACTATACATCTTCTTTACATATCTATAACTCCATTTTCTATACATACTCCCCCTTTGACATTAATGACAAAGGTGTTCCAAAAACTAAATCTCTACAAGTACTTACAGGGAAAGTACATCTGGATATGCTATCTGCAAATTGTAGTTCTCTTGCTTCCAGAATGCAATTAGTGCATTGACTATTTGGAGATGGGTGCATAATGCATAAGTCAGCTTTTCCATCTTCTCCAAATTTGAGCTAGGACCTTGATCATATGTCACCATGGTGGCACCAATCTCCTTGATATTCTGATTAAGCACATCTAGAGAGGGTGCAAGAGGATTTCTAAGCTGTGTTTGCTTTGCCCTTATCTTGGACATCTCCTTCTCAGCTTTTTCAATCTTGTCTAACTATCCTTGGTAGATATTATTACACATGTTTACATCAATGGAGGGGTCTTCTACTGATTTTCTTACTTGTTATATCATTGCTTCTGCCTCTTGTATCTTCTTGAAATGATCATCAGTCAGCTTATCTTGATCCATACAATCTGCAATGATCTTCCTACCATTTGCTGCAAATTCTTTTAAGGATGCTTGACCAACCTTGAGTGAACTTAGGTCAAGTGCAAAGTTACTGACCAATTCAGTGAGCCTCTTCTTCATATACTTCTCTTCTGCAACTAGGGATGTCGATTCTTCCAAGCTAGAAAAGTTTGTCTTAAAATTTGAAAGAATTGTGCTCACATCATCCACTGAGTGAACCTTAGACACTTTCTTGTCTGAACGTAGCAGGTTGTTCAAGATGTTCACTGACTCAACAAATAAGGGATTCCTCATTACTTGTTTCTCTTTGGCCAGCTCCATAGCTAAGACACTGATCTTGATCAGGTCTTCTTCTCCCAAAGAGTCCAAAATGGTGGTGTCTAGTGTCAATCTTATCAACAATGATGCTGAGGGTAATGGAGTGATAGGAATGTTATCCACCATTTCTTTTTTAACTCTTATTGTCATGTCAATAGATGGCTTGTCTGTTGATTCACTTGTTTTTACCTCTTCTTCTCCTTTCTTTTCTTCTATCTTTTCTTCCTCTTTTTCTTTTTCTAATTCTTTTTCTTCTTGTTGTTGTAACTTGGGTGAATTGTCACCACATAGAATTTCAACTTCTTGTGTGCTCACAAAAGATTCTTCAAACTTGTCCAAGTCTTTATATGTGGCCACCATGGCTATCTCTACATTATCAATGATGATAGTTTTATCTTTTGGTGTCTATGTTATGGGTGTAGACTTTTCTACCTCTGCAGGAGTTTCAACTGTAGGCGTTGAATCCTAAGGACCTGTAAATGGTACATTAGTGGGCTATGCCACTTTGACTTCCTTATAGGGTACTTGTGTTGAGGGCGCAGTGGGTGGATACATGTGTCTGTTTAAGAATACCTTCTCAAAAGCTTTCTATATTTCCTTTGCAACCAACTCATAATTATTGTCCACGATGTGTAGTGTTCTTGTCTTAGTCTAGAGGTGCGGTTTTACCAAATCTAACAACAAGGTCTCCTCTTCTAGAGAGCATACTGGGAGGGTTTCATCTAAGGTATTTTCTCTTATCCTTTGATCCTCTTCAATAGCCTATCTCTTTAGGAATTCTAAGATATTCCACACATTATCTAGAATCATTGTCTTCAGTTCTAGGACTGCCTTTTTGAACTTTAGCATATGTTTGATAATCATTCCATGAATTTTTTATTTATCTATTTCATTGTATTTCTCATAGAACTTTCCTACTTGATCTTTCCTGCCTTCATCAACAACCCTTGTACTCAACACACTAAGACTAGGTTTGAAACTTACTACCGGGGGTGCTTGAGTGTTCTTCTTACTTCTTGTTTCTCTTGAGGATGGATGACTAGTGCTGATTTCCTTCTTCCTTTTAGGCATTGTCTTATACTTTGGAGGAGCAGTAAGGTCAATTGTTTCCTTAGGTGCGGGAGGGGTATTATTTGTTTTACTCTTCAGATCATTAGACTTCTCCACTTTTACCTTCTTCAATTTTCGATCATTAGACTTTGCCTCTACTACAGATGCACTCTCAATTCCCAAAGCAATCTTTTCTTATCTTTCTTTGTCCAGGTCTACTTGAGTTACTCCATGAATTTTCAATATCTCAGAAGTAACCTTGGTTACTTTTCTTTTAGTTGCTACATTGTTCAAAATAACATCAACTTATCTTGTTTTCTCTTCATAAGTCCCCCATCTTGGCTCATTAGGGTCCTTAGGTGCTGATAATAGTACTTGAGCATATGCTTCTAGGATTGGCTCCTCAACCTCATATCCAAGTGGATGAATCCACTTTGTCCTTGGTTCAATTGCTTCCATACATGTTGTATCAGTCTCCACCATAAAGAAAATGTTGTCCTTGTATTTTTCAACTATTTTCTCAGGTATCTTGTACCTCATCTGCATTCTTACCCTGAATGTCTTCAATTCTATCTCTATGTAATCCTCCAATGAACTATCAGTAGATGCCTTAAAGGATATTTGAGGCATTGTAGGTATATCTTTGTCTAGGTATAAATCTAAAACCTTTCCAAGTATATGGAAGTACATGTACATGATTAAAGACCCAAACTTGAATATTTTGGTCTTATCATGTTTGATGGCCTTAATGTTGTCTATTAGTTGTGTGCGCAAGATCTCACACAAATTGAACTCTCCATTTTTTTTGACAATCCTTATTATTGTAAGAATAGTGGCTACGGAAACACTATTCACCCTGTTGGTGTGTTGAAACTTATATACTAATATCATAGACATCAATTTGATGTCTTTGTCTTCAATAGGCTCAATAGTCATTCTGCGCCTATCACTTCTTGACTTGCATGCTTGTTCTACTTGTTTTCTTACATCCTTACCCACTAGAAGAATGACACTTGGCCTAGAAAGGCATGTCATCTCATGAATGAGATCTCCTATAATTCTTACTAGAACTTCACCTATCCAAAATAGGTCATCGTGGATTCTTCTTAACAAAATCTTGATCTATTCAGATTTGTAAAACTCATGTGCCATAGTAAACTCAACAATAGGATGATTCTCTAACTGCGAAAACTCATCAAGGAAGGTTTTGTCTGATTTCATCATGGTATCAATGTGCGCTCTAATTCTATCAAGACCTACTAGTTCCTTCTTACAATATATGTATGCACGGATGTCTTCGGAATGCATAACACCCATAGGAGTGAGGGAGAATGCCCCTTCTAGGTCATCCAATGTAGATTTGAAAGGGTGCCTCTTAAATACGTATATTTTCTTCTCTGCAACATCAAATACAATAGGAGTAGCCATCACTTACTTGTATATCACTTTCCTAATGGTTTCCAAGAACTTCTGAATCGGCGCGATGGATTAGGGCTTCCGCAACCAATCAAACACACTGCTTTGCTGGTGAATCAATCTGCAATCTTTCACAATCAAATGCTAGGGCTTTTGTGCTCTTCAATCACTCTAAACTCGAATGAAATGAGTTATTTACACACTTCTATGTACTTTAAAGTAAAAATTCCACCATTAATGCTTGCCACGTAAACCAGACTTTCATTGAAAATCTCCAACTTTCTTTCTGCTATCAATCAGCTAGTGCGCTCTTGCACATAGGTTCTGCTAATCTCCAAAAGGTTAAATCTAAAGGCATGAGTATACCATCCACGCAAGGGTCTAGAGCTAAATTAGCTCCCCGTGTGACCCTGAGGGCCAGTCATCTAGATGTAGAGGGTGCGTCCATTGTGGATGCATCCAATACATGCTCATCAACCTTATCCTTCTTCACCTCAAACCAAATCATGCTTGCATCTTTTGAAGCTTTCACAAATTTGATTTCTCCTTCAGTATCCAATATTGAATTTTCTTTCTTTTTAGGGCTTTCCTGACCTTGCGTTCTTGATCTAGAAAACTTTGAGATATGTCTAGCCTTGTTATAAGAGTGACAAATAACTGGAGGCCTTATATTTCTAGGTGCATTGACATGTGTTACCATTTGACATTGTCTAGCTGAGTGTCCATTATAGTTACATATCTGACATGTAATATTCTAAGAACTTATATTTGGCTGATTTTGATTTCTCTAATTATGTTGAGTCTTGTTTTTCTAACTTGTCTTACAATTCATAGCTCTATGACCAAATTTATTGCATGAATAACAGTAATTATTGAAAGGTCTTACCTCTTTACAATTTCTTTCTATATATCCATGCTTGTTACATGCATAACAATTTTGGTCTATTGGCTTGTGCTCATCCATAGATGGTTCAATACTATTTTTAGTCTAATTTCTAGTCTCCTTAGCATCTATGGTTTCTTCTAGTGCTTTCATTCTTTCTCACATGTTTTCAATCTGACTTTGTGCTTCATTGAATCCAATACCGCTAGTATATCCTTTAAGCTTCCGAGCATATAGCTGAGATTCAATCAGATCCTTTCTTGTGTGTAATTTATCAATGTGATTATTAGCCTCTTTCAATTCAAATTCCAAGCTTTCTTTGTTGTTTCTTAGCTCCAAGATTTCCATGTTTTCTTGCCTCAATTCTTCATTCAGTTGAAGGTTCTCTTTGATCTGTTCAACATAGACTTCTTGATTGTTAGTTAGCTTGTCATCCAATTCTTCAATCTGATCTTTCAAAGATGTGTTCTCTTCATTTAGCTTTTTGACCATGACCGCTAAATCATTGGTAGAACATTCTTTTAAATCTTTCCTTAGTATTTTGATGACTACTTGAGCATTACTGACTTTTTCTTTTAGCTCTTCAATTTCTTTTTCAGATTTGTCCAGGTCTTCAAGAGTAGCTTCAAGATTTCTTTTCAAATGTTTCATTTCTATCTTGTCCATGATCTCCTCAAGTGGTTAAAATTCTTTACTGGGGACCAGGGCTCTGATACCAATTTTTAGGAATGGGAACACTAAGAGGGGGGGTGAAATAGTGTTCACTATATTCAATCTTTTTACTTTAGTCTTTAAACTTAACTTGAATGCTTAAGTACTAAAATGAACATTAACATAAACAATATAGATGAACACAACACATAACACCAATATGGTTACGGGGAAACCCAAATAGGTAAAAACCCTGGTGGGAATTGACACCTACTAATAATCTGTACTAGTGTCTTATGATTCTTGTTAGAAGATCCTTAACCCTGTTAGGAGTTGTCGTTACAATGTTTTTAGTACAGTGAATTTGTCAAGGGTCAGACCCTGTTAGGAGGCTTTTACAATAACCTTGTTAGGGGTGGGGACACACTGTCCTAGAGCTCACTACTCAAGTGGTGAAGGCTACAACCTTCTGATCTCAAATGCACATTATATCTACTGGATGAATTGGTGTTGTGACACTGCTTGTCAGATTAGTTCCTTTGATGTGCTGATGCTTTGACCTCTTGCAAAGATCTAATAAATCTTAAAAACTCTTCGCACACTTCTACTCTTCTTATCTCAACTCTATAACAACTTCCATGCTTATTACAAAGGGCGCATCTCATATTTATATGTGCTACCAAAACAATTAACTAGGTCGGCCTATAAGCGATTACATACAACACTTCCAAGTGAATTGGCTCAAGCGTGTTTACAAACAAAGTTAATTACATGTCTACAAGCTAATTACAATAGGTGCATAGCCTTTACAAAACAATATTTTAGTTGCTAATCAAATTACCAACAATCGGCTGCATATACTGTTATGTTCTAGCATTCACTATCTATGTAACTTCAACTATCTGTATCTTTGTCATACTCAATCTTCTGATCATGCACTCCTAGACTAAGCATGAATATACTCTTACCATCTTATCTTCTAGGGCACATACCATTACTCGGTCATACACATGTGCAATGATGCTCTGATCTACTAGTGCTCTGTTAGCTGTCCAGTCTTTTGTACTTAGCCAAATACTGGTCTTCTGATGATGTGCACTGACTCCAAAACACTATATGACTTTGTTTCCATAATGACAACACTATATTAAATCATATACAACAATATAGTCAACTTTCCAATATCTTTCTCCCTCTAATTCTTTGAATCTCTAAATCTTGGAACATATACCTCAGTGTTCTTTATTTTTGTGTTTTCATCTAAATATCTCCCTCTTTGACAATAATGCCAAATTAGTATCTAGCACTTACATATTTCATATGTAAATGTCATCTTGTCAGTTCAGTATCAGTATTTCTCCCTCTGGCATCTTTCTTATGACTGATTATCAGCTTTTTTGTACTTTTCACAACTCTAGGCAGCTCCTAAAGTGTGACCTTTTCTGCATCAATTTGTCAGATATTCTATGTAGCACATTTGATGCAGTGCTCCTAGTTGACTAGGCAGCCTCAATTAGGGGAAGCACCCCTAATTTACCTCTAAGATATTCATGAGCATCTTTAGGTAAAGCTTTTGTGAATATGTCTACTATTTGTTCCTTTGTATTCACATATTCCATTCTCACTTCTTTATCTTGTACCAATTCCCTCAAGTAATGATACCTGATAGCAATATGTTTAGTCTTTGTGTGCATCACTAGATTCTTTGATATGTTGATAGCACTTGTGTTATCACAGAAAATAACAACCAGCTCAGTGATTTCCTCTTTCATCCCTTTCAACAATTGCTTGATCCATACCATATTTGAATAATTCATTGCAGCTGCTACATACTCAGCTTCTATTGTAGATTGGGAAATGAAGTTATTTTTCTTGCTTGTCCAAGAGACTAATCTCTTTCCTAGAAAGAATGCTCCACCACTTGTACTTTTCTCGTCATCAACATTTCCTGCCCAATCTGCATTAGTGTAAACTCTTAGTTCAAATTTCTCATTCTTCTTGTAGTACAATCCATAATCTTTTGTCCCTTTCAGATATCTTAGTATCCTTTTCACATCCATCATATGATTTTCCTTAGGATTGGCAGAGAATCTTGCCACAATCCCAACTGTTAGGGCTATATCTGGTCTATTTTGGACAACATATTGTAGCTTTCCAATCATGGATCTATACAAGGTTTGATTCACTTCAGCAGTATCATCATTTTTAGATAGTTTCTATCTAGTAGCCATAGGAGTACTTACTGGTCTAGAATCCTCCATACCAAAAGTTGTCAGTATCTCTTTGACATATTTATATTGTGTGATAAAGGTACCTTTCTCCATTTGATAGACTTGCAAACTAACAAAGAATTTTATCTCACCAAACATAGACATCTCAAACTCAGTTTGCATCTCATTTGAAAATTTCTAACATAGGGCATCTTGTCCTCCAAATATGATATCAACCACAAAAATTTCAACTAACAAAATCCCTTTACCTTCTTCAGCTTTCATTTACAATTTTTTGTTGTCATTTGTCCTTGTAAATCCAATCTTTATCAAATAATTGTGCAACCTCTCATACCATGCTCTAGGGGCTTGCTTTAATCCATACAACACCTTGTTCAGTTTGCAAACCATATTTTTCTTGTTTGGATCAACAAATCCTTCAGGTTGTTCAATGTATACTTATTCTTCTAATATACCATTCAGAAATGCAGATTTGGCATCCATCTGATATACTTTGAATTTTCTGTATGCAACATATGCAAGTAGAGTTCTCACTCCTAATCTTGCTACAGTGGAAAATGTTTCCCCATAGTATATTCCTTCTTGTGCATAACCATTTCATACCAATCTTGCCTTATTCCTTTTGACTTGTCCATGTTCATTAAGCTTGTTTCTGAAGACCCATTTTGTTCCAATAACATTCTTGCTTTTTGGTCTCGGCACTAGAGTCCATTTATCATTCTTTTCTATTTGATCTATTTCTTCATTCATAACTTGAATCCAGTCTTCATTCTCTAAAGCATCTTTTACTATCTTAGGCTCAAACTCACATAATAAACATGTAGGGTCTTTCAACTTACTTCTGGTCAAGACTCTAGATTCCTTATCTCCAATGATTTTCTCGGGCTTATGATGTCTTCTCACATACTATGCCAATGTAGGTTCAAATTTCTTTTCTCCTTGATCTTCAGGTTCATCATGAAAATTTTTAGTTTCAGCTTCTGATTACTTGGTAGCATCCTCCTGATGCTCGGCAACATCCTCCTGATGCTCGACAGCATCCTCCTAATCCTTGACATTGCTTACTCATGACTCTACATCTAGTGTAAGTGTGTTACTTGCCTCTCCTTCTTCCATATAGATAAAAGATCTATAATCTGTAGATTCTTGTTTACCTTCTTGTTCGTTCTTCTCTGCATATTCATCAACCCTCACATTTTCACTTTCCACAACTTTGTTAGTGTTAAAATTCAAACACTTATAAGCTTTTCTCTTAGTGGAATAACCTAAGAATATGCCTTCATCACTTTTTATATCAAACTTTCCACTCCTATTATCTTTCAGTATATAGAAATTACTCCCAAAGATTCTAAAGTATTTCACATTAGGTGCATATCCATGCCATAATTTATATGGTGTAGCATTTTTACCTTTCTTGATTTGTACTCAGTTTAAGGTATAAACAGTTGTACTCATAGCTTCTCTCCAATATTTTTGTGCAACATTCTTCTCAATCATTAGTGTTCTTTCACAATCTATAATTAACTTGTTTCTCCTCTCAGCTATACCATTATGTGGAGGTGTTCCTAGTGCATACATATGTATCTTGATTCCTCTATCATTGCAGAACAAATTGAACTCATTTGATATAAAATATCCACCTCGGTCAGATCTCAAACATTTCAAGTTTTTACCTGTTTCTTTTTAAACTTTTTCCAAGTACCACTTAAACAACTGAAATGCATCAGATTTTTCTTTCAAAAAAATTACAATCATCATCCTAGTGTAGTCATCAACAAACAGAATAAAGTATTTAGCACCATAATAACTTTGTACACCCATAGGTGCACAAAGGTTAGTATGAACCAAATCCAAAATATTTTCAGAAGTAAATGTCTTGCTCTTGAAACTAGACTTTGTCATTTTACCCAACTGACACTGTTTGCACATCACATTATTAGGTTTCTTCAATCTCAGCAAGCCTCTAACTTTCTTCGTTTTACTAATATTTACCAAATTGTCAATGTTTACATGACATAGCCTCTTATGCCATAACCATACATCATCAAATTGTGCAAACAAACATATCTCTTCAGATAGATCTAGATAGTAGTCTGTACTTCACTTCTAATTAGTTCACCAATAGCATCAAATATTTTATCCTTTCTATGATGAAAATCCACTCGGTAACCAGTGATGTTAAGTTGTGCAACACTCAAAAAATTATAGTTAAGACCTTCAACCCAATAGGCATTTTCACACGTGATCTTATCAATTAGCTTAATTGATCCTTTACCTCTCACAGGACATGGTGCATCATTACCAAACTTAACACTTCTACCTTTGTAATGATCTAGGGTTTAAAATTTACTTTTATCACCAGTCAATGTGATGTGAGAAACCACTATAAATAATCCATTTATCACCTTTACTCACATAAGAAATGAGTGCAGTTTTCTCATCTTCATCAGAATCATCTTTCATAGCAACATAAACTACTTCAATATCAAAATCATCACTGTCACTGTCACTATCCTCTTCAAAAATATAACAAGATTTCTTAAATTTTTCCTTGTAGTCTTTGTACCTTAAATGATCTATGTTATCTCTCTTATCCTTGTACTTTCTTTCTCTTTCCTCATCCTTGTCATTCCTGTTAGGACATCTTGCTACAATATGGCCAACTTTGTTACATGAAAAATATATTATAGGAAGTTTACCTTTATATTTTCCTTTTTCTCTTTTTAATCTTGTAGCCATGAGTGCTTCAAGATCATCTAGTTCCTCATTAGAAGTGTCACTGTCACTTTCACTATCACTTTCACTTTTCACACATTTTTCTTTTTCTCTCTTAGATTTTTGCAAAACTATTTGTGACTTGAATGCAGATTCAACATTAGGAACAATGTAGTTATCATAGTTAGATAGCTCAAAAGTAGTAAGCTTACCAACAAGACTTTCTAGAGTTAGAACATTACTAGGGTTACATCTTGATTCTTGAATTGAAAAAATTCTGATAGCATAGATAGGAAGCAAAGTTCTCAATACCATACCAATAACAGTCTCATCATCAATGATTCCATTAGCTCCTCTAATAGCATTCACTATCTCCTTAATTCTACCATAGTACTGAGCAATATTTTCACCTTCTTTCATTTTTGTTTCATCAAACTTACCTCTCAAGCTTTCAACTTTTGCTCTCAGTACATTAGTATCTCCACCATAGATGGTTGCAAGAGTATCCCACATTTTCTTTGTAGTAGTGCAATCTTTGATATCTTCAAATTTAGGATAGCTTAAGACAGATGCAATCTCCAACATTAATTGATTGTGTTCTTATTTTTCTTTCATCTCCTCGGCAGTCAAAGGTGCAATAGGTATAACATAGTCATGTTCAACATAGTATTTTGTCGAATCACCAATACCAGCTAAATGTAGTTTCATTAGAATCTTCCATACAGGGAAGTTCACCTTGTTCAACTTCGGTACCTCCTTTTTGTACATCTTGATCATTAGCTTCAAGTACCTTTAAACTTTTCTCTGTAAGCACCAACAACTCTGATACCAATTGTTAATATTATTTAGAACAACAAAGAGGGGGGGTGAATCAGTTGTTCTCAGGTCCAGATGTACCAATTGAACTTTTAAACACTTCAACAATCTCTGATCTAATCACCAACACAACTCGGTCTCTAAAGTATATATACCAGAAACATATAACATGCAGTCCACTGTCCAAAATTAATTAACTTGCAGAATATAGAAACAAACACATCAAAACATTCACACGAGTATAACACCAGGATTTATAGTGGAAACCCAACTAGGGAAAAACCACTTTGTAACATGTTACTGATGTTTTCACTCTTTTGAAGTGAGCTCTATGAAAAGCCAACCTTTTTAAAGGTTTACAAACACACTGCTAGGTGTAACCTTGTTAAAGGATTTAAACACTGTCAAAAGTGACTTGGTTAAAGGATTTAAGTATATTCCATTAGAATGACACCTTGATTAAAGGATTTAAACAATGACTGTTAGGTCAACCTTGATTAAAGAATTTAGACTGATACAATGATTAGAAAGTAGCCGTAGTGTCTGATCTAAAAAAATACAACTCACTTTGCAAATAACAGATCCAATTCACACATATATGCTGATTTACTGACTGGGTTCCATTTCCATCTCCATCACTAATTTGCTCAGAATTCGCTTCAAGAAATCACAACTCTGATCAACTCCTTCACCTTCAGCCTTCTACTTAGACTTATCGGCCAATAACATCAACAACTTCAACATACGTTGTAACCTCACAATTACGTTTTCCTTTATACCTCATGAATCAGGTAGATACTTCTTTTTTTGCTTAATCTCCTCCGTAGATCTTAGGTTTAGGTCAGATTCATCGAATCCTTCCAACTTTTAAGTTCTTCATCCTTCCTTCTAGATACATCTTCAAACTTCTCATTGAATCCATAATAAAATGATTTACCATGCATTAAATTCTCCATACAATTAATTAATAAAGTCAACACAATTTACATAACCCAAGAATTCAGCTATGTCAGCTAGGAATCTGAATTCTTTCTCAAAATGTAAATTAATGACACTCAGTCAATACTATGTTCATCTCCTTGGTCATCACTACATAACTCAGTCATCTCTACAAACTGTCTTCCTCGGCTAACACTGTCTTGCTCGGTAATTTCCTGCCACTCGGCATAAACTAATGGTCAGTTAACACTAAATTTACTCAGCATATACTAGTGCTCAGTTGACTCTAACATCACTCAGCTTAAACTAGATTTCTTCACTTTTTCTCCGTTAAGCCTACTTATTCAATCTTTCTTCTTACTTAGATACATCTTTTGCCACTTAATCTCCTCCATAGATCTTAGGTTTAGGTCAGATTCATTGAATCCTTCCAACATTTAAGTTCTTCATCCTTCCTTCTAGATACATCTTCAAAATTCTCATTGAATCCACAATAAAATGATTTACCATGCATTAAATTCTCCATACAATTAATTAATAAAGTCAACACAATTTACATAACCCAAGAACTCAACTATGTCGGCTAGGAATCTAAATTCTTTCTCCAAATGTAAATTACTAACACTTAGTCAATATTGTGTTCATCTCCTCGGTCATCACTGCATAACTCAGTCATCTCTACAAACTATCTTCCTCGGCTAACATTGTCTTGCTCGGTAATTTTCTGTCGCTCAGCATAAACTAATGTTCGATCAACACTAAATTTACTCGGCATATACTGGCGCTCGGTCGACACTAACATCACTTAGCTTAAACTAGATTTCTTCACTTTTTCTCGGTTAAGCCTACTTCTTCAATCTTTCTTCTTACTTAGATAAATAATACATTATCTTATCAATGTGCCAAATAATCAAGTACCCATTGAAGTATCAAATAACTCAACCTTTCCTTAGCTTTTCTTGTTATCTCCCTTTCCCTAATCCTTTTCATCAATTAGTAGATATAGTACTTTCTTAGATAGCAACTATCTTACCAGTTAAGGTTTGACATCAATGACAATACAACAATTGTTTTAGTTGCAGTTTCCAACAATCTTTTGCCTACGCCTTCCATACCTCCTTTATCCACTGCTTTTAGTTTTTTTAATCAAGCTCCTTGTGTTTCTTTTTAGCCTACTAAGAATCCTACTAATCCTCCTATAGAACCTATGAAGGAACTGATGGTTGTTCCTCCTAGTTCTCAACATATTTCAAACAAGACAAAATGTAATGGATCTGCCAATGAATGTTGTAAGAAGCGTCAGGCTCAAGCTAAGGCTCGTGCCTCTGTTCTTCAAAGTTCTTTACCTTCTTTTGACTAGCCTATGCCTGATGTGTTGGAAGACGTGAATGTTAATAATGATATTAATATGAATGATTATGATGATTCTATTTGTATCTTATATTCTATTTCGATTAATCTTGATGAAGAAGATACTCTTGATGATCCTAATGATGCTAATGATGAATATGAGACTAATGACATTGATACCGAGTTACCTAATATGCTTTCAACACAATTGATAATTACACCTATTATCGAACATCACGATTCTCAAGAGGATCCTTGTTTTGAATTGGCTATTATTCCTACTGTGTTAGATATAGTCCCTCTTGTGAGTTTCCCACCTTCCCTAAATGATATAGACCAAGATGGGGAGAGTAGGTAATGTGCTTGATTAGCTTGTCATTCATGGTAGCTTTTTGTGTGTTTTCCTATTGTATTGTGTTTCTCCCATAATGTGTTTCCTAAATGTTTGTTAGATTCTTTTATACGACCCTTGTTACTTTGTTGGTGCAAGGTGATAAAGGAATCAAACCTATTGTACTATTCCTCTATATGTATCTCTATTCTTCTATATGTTGTTTTAATGTTATATTGTACTTTTTCTATTGTTCGTAAATGTTTTTCTTGTGTAGTCCACTTGGATTTGCGACCTGGTAGCACTGATTCTTTTTGGTCTCCATGTTGTGGTCCAAAAAGACTCTTCTTCATAACTCTTGTGTTTTCTTTCCTCCATTGTGATTGTAGTTCTACTTTCTTTGGAGAATGATGTCAATTCATATATATATATATATATATATATATATATATATATATATATATATATATATATATATATATATATATATATATATATATATATATATATATATATATATATATATATATATATATATATATATATATATATAATCTTATGATCATACTGACCCTGTGGTAGGTAGATCCCTTCTATGTTGTCTGTATGTTTATGTGATATTTCCCTTGATTTTTCTTCACTTGGGGGCATCTCATAGTGGAAACGTAATCAGTGGAGTTGTTTATGTTTCCTTTCAAGCCATTGCTCATGTTAAAGTGTTAGCAATGACTTTAACATTGGGGCATACACTCTGCTCACTTTTTGCACACACACACACTTTCAAAATATTTTTTAAAGCTTTTCTCCCTTTATGGATTAGAGACTAATCCTAAAGCATGGATTTTTACCTTATAGGATCTCTTCATCCCTCCATTTTCAATTTACAAGTTTTAATCCCTTAAGGTCGAAGGTGTCCTTAAGACTGGATCTCTCCTATTTTGGCTTTTCTCTTTTGGAACTGGAATAGAATATTCCTAAGGGTGAATCCTTGATGGGTTGACTATTGATTAGCCACATTCACTAGGTGGTTCAACTCCATCTTTCCAGTTGCATTATTTCCTTGTGTGATTCACAATGGGACATAAGTTCTCATTGGGTGAGATAATCACACCCTCTTCTCCTCTTTTTTTCTAGTGATGTCTCTCTTATTGTAATCTTGGGGTTGACAAATACTTGAGTCCCTAAGGCCTTGAGGATTGCTTTGTCCCGTTGATTTCAATAAGATTTTATTTTTCTTTGTGATCTCCTTTACCAAGAGTTTGCATCAAGTCCATACTCTTGCTAAAGTGGGGGCTAAATGTATCATCAAAAAATAGAAGCACTTCCATTTAGGACTGGTTTAGCCCTCTGAGTAAGTGGTTTTGGGTCATGTTGAATGCCTTGAATGGGTCTTTGACTTGGATCTGGCTTTTTCCCCTGTCCTGTCCTGTTTTCCACTTCTTTCCTACCTATTTCTAGAATCTTTCTTTGATATTTTGAGGTTCTTGACCTTCTGGGTCAAGGTCAACCTCGACCCTAGCCCAGGGTCCAAATTTCAAATTCTAAGGATTTCTAGAATGTCGGGTATCAGAAAGATTTCTTTTTTGGCTTTCAGGTCGGCTATTTCGAACTTCAAAATGGTGACTCTTAAAATATATTTAATTTAGATCCACTCCTAGGGGTATAGGCCTAATGGGAATTTATTTATCATATGTTGGCCTCTCTAGAAGTTTGTGCCCTAGACTAGTATATAAGGAAGCCTTCTCCTCTCATTTTGACATGAAGCAAGAGAGAAATAAAGAAGGAGAAAGGAATAATTCAAGCATTCAATCATTTCAATCATTCAATTATTTCAAGCCTTCAATCATTCAAGATTCAACTCATCGAGGAGATCCATTAATAGCCATTGAAGGATTCAAGCTCTATGGAGCCCTCTTGTTGAAGATTTCTCCATCCATATCCATTCAAGCTTCTTCATATTCCAAGATCCATTCAAGATTAGTGTTGAAGATCTAAATGTAGTATATTTGACACATCCTACATCCTATAATTCTACATTCATTTGGAGCATCCATACTTGTGGATTCAAGGATTCGAATCCTCCACAAGGGTTTCAACATAAGCAAGGTGAATCATTCCATTTACTTTGTTTATTACTGCAATTTCAATTATATTTCAAGGTTAATTCTAAAATTGGGGTTTGACCAAGGAAAACCCTCCATCCAAACAACAAAACCATTTTTCTTGCAGGTGCAGGTATGGAACAACAAATTACAGAGCAGATTTCAATACCCTTTTCGAAAAACTTTCAGGATCCACAAATAGAATTTTTGTCGAAGCAGCATAGGTCAAGGTCGACATAAAGGGGTCAAGGTCGACCTTCATTTGGGTCAAAGTTGACCTGTCTGAGAAAAAGAAAAGATTTCTGGGTTTTCTCTGTCTTTGTGTTTCCACTTTAGATCCAATTGTAGAATTTCCAGAAACTCAATACAGACACCAAAAAATAGCAATATCCAAATATGATACACTTTGAGGTTAGTACTTGTCTTCAATTCATTTCAATATTCTCTTCCATAACTGAATGTAAGGTTTTCCTCTTGTTTCTTATTACTAATTGATTGATTCATTTATGCATTGACTATTTCCTTGTGGTTAATCAATTTGGATCTTTCCTTTGGGAATTTGGGATTAAGAAGAGAATCTTACCTTCCCCAATTCTTCTATATCTAAAGCACATCACATCATTTTTATCCTTTACATTTTGTTCCCATTTTTATTATCTATACACACATATTTTTTTATTCATATCAACAAAAGATTACAACACACTTACAATGCAAGTTCTTATAGGAGTTTCACCTCAAATCAGGCTTAGAGGAACTTTAGTAGCATCCAATGTTGCAAACAAAACTCAATGATACAAACTCCTCCTAAAACCCTCATTTTATAGGCTTCTCACAACATGTAAACCATTAGTGGTTTACAAAACCATGTGCTAAACTTCCTTGACATGTGTTACCCATCCTTGACATGTGTTACCTAAGATAGGCAAGAATCCAAGTTAAAAATAGTCTCTTGCGTCCAAAGTCTTATCCCCTTTTTTAACCCTTACAGTTGTCATGAAATGTGTCATGTAATCTCTAAAAATGAACCTTCCATAATATACTATGGACAAGGCATATTTTAACAACTAATATTCCCCTTTTCAAGGCACTAACATGTAGAAAAAAATCCAAAGTTACATTTGGATCTATTTACAAGGTTGTGACAAATGTTTTCTCAACATTCTCCCACTTGTTGAATACCTTGCAAGAGTCAGTCGATCTATGAACTCAAATGATAGGGGTCAAGAGGCCCATAGAATCCAAACACCATTTTAACTTCTATGTACTGATGGACTTAGTTAATGACTCAACAACATTTGCCAAAGTTTCTACCTTCTCTATCTTTACATTACCATCCTCAACCATATCTCTCACAAAATGATATTGCACATCAATGTTCTTGGTCATGGCATGAAATGTCGGGTTCTTCACTAGGCATATTGCACTCTAGCTGACACTATAAATTTTCAATGTACCATGTTTTAACTCTATATTTGAACACTATATTTTGTGCCAAATGGCTTCCTTTCAAGCATGAGTAGCTACCATATACTATGTCTCTATACTGGACAAAGTGATCATAGCATGTCGCTTCCTCATCCAACTGATTGCACCATCAAATAATATAAACACATATGCACTGGTGGATCTTCTTTTATCAACATCACCAACCTAGTCTAAATTCACATAGATTCAAATATCCAAGGAGTGTTCATTTCTTGTTCTATGAAAATATATAGAGTACTTGAGGTACCCTGCCAGTATCTAAAAACTATTTTTACTACACCACAATTTTCTCTTCCTAGATTGGACATGTAACAAGAAAGAACTCCCACTTCTTGAGGAATGGTTGGTCTTGTACAAACTATAGCATACATCAAACTACCAACCAGGCTCTGGTATGGTACTCAACTCATTTCTTCCATCACCAATGGGGATGTGGGACATTGTGAAATAGAAAGATTTGTTCCCTTGTAACAAGAACACATAATGGTCTAGAATCATGCATATTGGATCTTCTCAATATAGTACCAACATACTTACTTTGGCCTAGCTAAGTCTTTCTATTTTATCCATCTCTTCTAATCTCCATCCCCAGAATCTATCTTTTTGCACCAAGATATTTTATTTCAAACTTTTTTGAGACCTAATATTTTAATTCTACAATCAAACCTTTTCCTTTGACAATAAACAACATGTCATCAACATACAAGGCAATAACCGGGAAATGATCACCATCAAATTTAAAATATATACAGTTATCAGATTTAGACTGCACAAATCCAAAACTCAATACATATGTATCAAACTTCTGGTACCATATCCTAGGACTCTATTTTAAACCATATAAGAATTTATTTAACTTACTGACCAAATGACTCTTACCTTTCACCACATAGTGCTCTAGTTGTATCATATAAATTTCTTCCTCCAAATCTCCATGAAGGAAAGTTGTTTTCACATCCATTTTCTTGATCTTTATATTATAAGCTACTATAATAAGAAAAATGAATGGATGTCATTTTAGCTACATGAGAAAAAAAATCACCATAATCTACTCAAACAACCTGAGAGTAACATTTTGCAACCAATCGTGCTTTGTACTTCTCAATGCTTCCATATGAACCTATTTTCTTTTTTAACACCCATTTACAACCAACATGCATTTTTCCTTCAGAAAATGGTACAAGGTCTCATGTATCATTCCTTTTAAGAGGTTTCATTTCTTCATCCATGGCTATTTTCTAGGATTCTAAATCATTCATACCAAGATCCTCTTCTACAAAAATTGTTTCATCAATATTAGCATTCAAAGAAAATATGCATCTCCAATCATCAAGAAAATATCCATACCTTTCATGTGGTTTTCCTTATCTATTAGACCTTTGAACAAGATAAGGTTTAGGTTCATCGTCTTCCTCCAATGATTCAAATTTTGTGTAGCTCTCCTCAACTTCCTATCTTTCTAAGGGCCATGATTCAACTTTCTTGAGTGTAGTAGGTAGTTGAATAACATCTATTTTCTCTTCTATTTGTTCTGGCTACACTGAAATAGAAGAAGGCTTAGTTTCACTAAAAATAACACTTCCTTAATAAAATACCTTTTGTACAATAGGATCCCAAAGCTTTTATCCTTTCACACCATGATTGTATCCAGTGAATATACATTTAACAACTTTGTTATCCAATTTTGTTTGCTTCTCCTTTGGGACATGAGCATATACCTCACAACCAAAAAATATCTTATGTCTAAGTGAAGGCTTGTGGCCCGACCATGCTTCCATTTTCATCTTATCAACAAGAGTTGAAGTAGGAGACTTGTTTATCAAGTAGTAGGTAGTGGTGATAGCTTCAGCCCAAAAATTGTTTTGGCATAATCAATGCAGGGATCAAATGAGTAATGTTATGGCATGTGTATAATACATATATGATGATAGTATGAACATTTATGATGTTTTCATTAATGTCAACTTACTTTTTTTTGGTTGACAGTGTTCCTGTTATGATGAGTTATGTTAAAGAGGTTAAATCCAGAGCTATACTTGTACACACTAAAATATGCACTTCTATGAACCATTACATGCAAGGTTGCTCAAGGATGAGGCCTCACAAAGCGGCTCATAGCTCTCTATGCATGGAGTTGCAAGGTTGAAAATTGCTCTCAGCTAGAGCTACAAGCTTGTGACCTTGCTAGTCAACCATACAATGAGAGATTCAAGTGAAGACAAGGGCAACAATGCCAATATCTCCAAGAATCCAAATATGCAATGCAATGCAAGCTATATGAGAATGCAATCTAAGCTATGAAAGGAAAGTACAATGCAACTAATCTATGAAAGGAAATAGCAATGGATTACAATGCTTCCTATTTAGACTATGTGAGATCTATTCTATTGCATAAAAAGAAAATCTAATCTATGATGCCATGAATGTAACTATGAAAGCAAAATTATTATGAAATGCAACTAAAATGATGAAAGCAACAAGTCTTCAATGTCTTCAAAAAGCTCCAAATGTACCTAGAAAACTTGCAGCATAACAATAGCATAAAATATGGATATGCAAATGAAGGAGAGAGTTCTCCTTTTATAAGAAATGAGGTGAATGGACCATGGAGATTAAGAGGCAAAAAGTCTTAATCAGCGGTGGAGGTTGAAAGAGGAGCAATCCATGTGCACAAGTATCCTCCAATGAGAGTGAAGTGTTGACTTTTGAGCCTCATGTGAGACAAAAGTGCTTTTTCCCTTTTTATAAAATAGGAATAATGTTTTATTTGTGCAACTTAGGATAAGAGGAAAAGGTGGGCTTTTTATTTAATTGAAAGGGGAGGAAATATTCCTTTTAATCAAATAAAGACTTAGGATAAATGGTTAGCCCAAGGATAAAAATCCAATATATGATCGAAATTAGGATTTGATCAAGAAATTGATAATGTTCAAAATATTGATTATTGATCAAAATGATTCAGGATTGATAAATCAAATAAATGGGGCCCAAAGTCTAGGCGACCATTTTTGGGTGCATACATTTGCCCTTCTTTGACTAATGTGTGATCGATTTGGGAACACATGTAGTCAAAGAATGAAGTTGAAATGTGAGATCGATCTGGGATCACAAAACAACTCAGATATGAGGTTGATTCGGGATCATATCCAGACAAAACATAAGCAAAAGCTTAAACCAACACTGTCGCTGCTAGGTGCAAATCAAGCTTTAGACAAAACTATTACCGTCGCTGCTAGGCAATAATCAATGTCTAAAAATGGGAGATAAGAATCTCAAATTTTGAGCAAAAGCTCACAAAAGATGTCTGAATCAAGAGAATCAAGCGATTGGGGATGAGAATCCCATAGGTACTGCCCCCTCGGAATCGAAATCGAAATCAGGTAGAGGAGAGACAGAAAATCGATAAAGATTTGATCAAATCAGAATGAAATCACAATCGAAGGTAAGGGTCAATAGGTTAACCATTAGGCAAGGAAAACATGCCCCAGCCTGACTAAAAAAAGATGCAGTCAAACATGAGAAATGAGGGAATGAAATGAATATGAATGAAATACTAGAAGTTTGGAAGACATGAAAAGGAAGGAATGACGATGCCCCAGCAAAGATTAAAAGATTAGGCCTCAAAAGATCAGCCAACTGCGCAGAAGGGGGGAAAGAATTTGAAACGTGATTTTGACTATGAAGATGATCTCGGATTTTGATTTCGAGTCCGAAAATGGATCCAGGACGTCGAAATTAGCTAGGGGTGCAATTTTCGCGCAATTTCGAGGTGTTTTGAACATTAGGTCAAAAAGTCAAAATGCTATAAAAGGGGTCAAAAGTCATTTTCAAAAATCATTTGTCTTTTAGTGATTTGAGAATTTCAGAGATTTAGAGAGAAAAAATGGCTCAGCAAGCAGGAGTTCCCGTCCACAGGCATCGATTCGAGCACGCCCGATTGCATAACCGGCCACCACACTATCCTACCCCGGTATGTTTTCGAAAAACTCGAGCTTTTTGGTCATTTCTAGCATTTAATAGCTTTTTTAGCACCTTTTTTCAAATTTTAAATTTCAAAATTTTCTGTTGTGCGAATTATCGCGCGATACTTTAGAAGTATCGCGCGCTTTGGGGAGAAGTATCGCGCGATACTTCGCGTGCCCCAAAAGTATCGCACGCTTTAGACACCAGTATCGCACGATACTGGGCGAAAGATCGTGCGATACTGGGTGAAGTATCGCTCGACATAAGGTTTATCGCCCCACTATAGGGAGAAGTATCGCACGATACTTCTCCAAAAAAGAATATCGCCCAATTGAAAAATTTGATATTTAATGCATTTTTGAGCAAAAATGACATGGGTCTAGACAATGTTACATTTTTAAGATATTTTATACTGAGTTTTTTGGACATCCATCATGATATGTACTAACAACGGGTTTGGTTTTGGCTTGCAAGAGGTTTTTTTCGGCGCTCATCATCAGAGCGCCGAAGGTGACTGGGTTGCGGTGTGTCCGAGATCTGGATGATCCGGGCAATGCCGATATCAGGGCTATGGGATTCCGGTATCTGTTGAGATATCCGTATATCAGAGCAGATCATGGGTTGTTGACTGCGCTGGCTGAGAGATGGCACAGCGAGCACAACACCTTTCACCTTCCTACAGGCGAGGCATCCATCACACTGGAGGATGTCTATAGGATCCTTCGAGTTCCATGCCACGGAGAGCCTGTAAGTATAATCATGTTTTTAAGATAGTCATGTAAAATGTAATGTTTCCAAAAGATGAAAACTAACATGATTTATGTGTTGTCACAGGTGTACTATGATCAGGACGTCACTGAGGGGCGTCGATTGATTCAGGAGATGTTTCAGGATGTGACCATCCTAGACAGGCATGTCAGCTGGGAGCGACTGCTTGATGACTTTGGCCGAGATTATCCGGTGCCATGTATTGTGGCATCGATTATTTCACAGATCCTGATGACTGATCGCAGTCAGAAGGGATTCTCGCTCGGATGGAGCAGGCTACTGGTGGACTTGGTAGGCAGGCCCCGACGGATGGCATGGGGGCCTGCGATCCTAGCAGAGATGTATCATGAGCTGCATGAGATCGTCTATAGGGACGGTCGGACATGGGCATGTGGTGCCATCCTGGCACAGGTATGGGCATAGGAGCACATTGCTGTGGTGCGCCCCAGGGTTCAGCCGAGAGAGAGGAGGTACTCCTTCATTTACAGGTACATCGAGTTTATATCACATGCCCATTCAGGGGATGTGACCTATTACAGACGGATTCTGGATGAGATAGCCTCATTCACATGGAGGCCGTACAGGGAGGTTGAGGTTTGGGGGGATGCCGCAAAGGAGCTGAGTTATATGCTGTGCAGTCGGCCACTGGTAGGTCGATATGCGGATATCATAGAGAGATTTTGCATCAGTCGGGTGTGGCGGCAGTTCGGGAGGTAGCAGCGAGTCTCGACAGAGACTACTACTTATGCCAGAGCTAGGGATGAGGAGGGACATGGGTGGCTACCCATGCTGGATTATCAGCAGGCTGTCGCAAAGACAGCAGCTATCAGGAGCGAGCCTTGGGATTATTTCCCCGATGTGGCAGACGCAGGGGCTGATGGAGCCTACAGAGCAGAGCGGCGGAGGGTACCATTCCCTTGATTTACAGTACCAGATGCTCAGGTGCCAGCGCCGGGAGGAGAGGGAGGAGACGGAGGGGACGGAGGGGACGGAGGAGAGGAGGGAGGAGATGGAGGAGATGGCAGGAGGGGGAGAGGGAGGAGGATGGAGAGAGGAGAGGGGTCGGGATCAGGTGGCCGGAAACAGCCACGGGGATAGAGATCAACCACTCCTGAGGAGGAGGCGAGACCAGCTCGCCGGCAGGCAGAGGTACAGCAGGAGCAGCCTGTGGGGGGAGAGGACCTGAGAGCCCAGATACAGGCTCAGGAGACAGAGATACAGTAGCTGCGGACCACTATAGCTGTGAGAGATCAGCAGCTCCTGGATCTGAGGGCAGAGCGAAATCAGCAGATAGCTGATCTCAGAGCAGAGATAGCACGCCGTGAGGCGATGGCACAGGCCGAGGCATTGGAGCTCCGACGGAAGTCAGCGAGAGCTGCTTACTATCACGGGTTATATCTGCAGGCCGTCCCAGAGGGTGAGAGAGCACCATCATACTCTCAGCGGGCAGGGGTATCAGACGTGGTACTCGATAGGAGAGCCATGCCTCCTCCACCACCACGAGTTCCTCACGAGGGTGGCAGCGAGTCTTAGGGTTAGGTTTTAGATGTTTGGACATATTTTGAGACTTTTGATCCAGATTTTGGGATCTCATATTGTATATCATGACATTTATTGATTTATGAGATTACTGGATGTTCGATGTATCATGTGTATTTGTCTCACTTGTGATGGATGTATCAGTTTATGTATATTGTCTTGTCATTTTGCTCAAAATGCTTATGTATGTGCTTATGTATGTTTTCTCTCATAGTTGTATGTTTAATTCTCATATGTATGATGTGGACTTATGTTTTTTTTGAAAATGACGGTTTGTAATATAGATATGATGATGTGATTAACCCCTTGTGATGAACAGGAACAGGTTCGAGATGAAAAAGACAAGGAGCGAAAGACATGATCAAGAAGGAGAGAAAGTGAGCGCAGTTGACTAACAGGTCCATGTAGGATGAAAAGGAGAGCTCTCTCCATGTGCAAGATGCAAGACTAGACTAACATGACCCTAAAAATGCAAGCTACTATGAAAGTGGTTGACTTGCAAGGTCACAACGCTTATAGACATCTAATTATCATCATCGAGCGTTATTGGTAGCGTCGTAAGATCATACAATGCACACTAGCCTTACTATATGGATATGAATATGATATTTATCAGATAGAAATGTGGAAATCTTACCTAGGCATCAAAGACATATAGGTCAAGATGACTAATGCAGTGAGATTACCTAAGTTTGATATGGCGAGATTATGCTTGTATCAAGACACATGAAAGTCATGATAGCTAAAAGCATGCACTCGCAAAACAGTCAAGGATAATACCTTGTCAATCCATAGTGTCAAGTAAGACCAGCATAAATGCTCATGACAGTTAGGATCAACAAAATATACCCACAAGCAGATAAAGAAATAAAACATGTTCTCATTCCCTCAGTCTTCTAGCTATGCATCATCGAAAACTTCTTAGGGAGAGATCACTCATCAAAGAAATCCTCATAGACAGCACACAAAGAAAAATAAAGTCATCATGTCGTTATCGAGTTGATTGTTTAAGTGCGTGTGTGTTGGTCATAGAGTCAAACTCTGAGTATCATATCTGCTAATGAGAAATATTGCATCATACTTAGACTATAGGCAAGACATCTGATAAGTGTTAAGAAACACTCGACGCAAGGGTAGTGTTGAAAAACACTGTTTGGGGTGGTGTTGAAAAACACCTGTTGTGAAATGCCCCAAGAGACAAACGCACCTAAAAGGACCTATGCGAACAGTTATGCCCCCTAGACAAAGACAAAGACCAATTCCAGACTAAGCCAAATAAGGTCAAGGCATGATGGGAAGTGGCTAAGTGTCGAGGATGCATGCTAACAAATAGGGGTGCAAAGGCCTCAAGTAGCGCCTGTTTCCAGGTTTTCACCACTTGGAATCTTTTTTCATTTTTTTTGGATTTTTTTGTATTTTTGCTACCAAGGCGCCTATTGCTAGGTTTTCACCAAGGTACTTTTTCTTTTTCTTTTTTTTGATTTTTTTGAATATTTTGATTTTTTTGTAGTTTTTTCAGGACTTTTTATGCTTTGTAGGATTTTTTCAGCATCATATATGAATTTTTTTGGAATTTTTTCAGGACCAATAAGATATATACAAAGGATGCCCCCAGACAGAACGGGCATCAAGGGTAGAACTTCTTAAGGTGCACAATGTTGATGGGATCAGGGAGCTGTCCTCCATCAGAGTCTGACAGTAAATACGCACCAGTACCAAAAGCAGCTGTGATGACATATGGTCCAAGCCAGTTAGGTTCAAACTTGCCCTTTTGCTCTCTGTTTTGTTGGTTCTTAGGGTTTTCTCGTAAAACAAGATCACCTATTTGAAATTCTCTAGGGCGAACCTTCTTGTTGAATGCCTTGGACATACCCTTCTGATACGCTCTCATATGATCAAAGGAAGCCTTACGCTTCTCATCTAGAAGTTCTAGTTCCTGCAACCTCATGGCGCGGTAATCCTCATCTGTAATCAAACCTTTGAGTGAGACTCTGAGGGATGGTATCTCGACTTCTAAAGGCAATATTGCTTCAGCGCCATAGGTGAGAGAGAAAGGAGTGGCTCCTGTAGGTGTGCGAATACTTGTTCGGTAAGCCCATAGTGCTGGATTGATTTGTAAGTGCCAATCCCTACCATTCTTGTGTACTGTTCTATGAAGAATCTTAAGAATGGTTTTGTTAGAAGCTTCTGCCTGTCCGTTTCCTTGTGGGAAATATATGGAGGACCAATGTTGCTTGATTTTAAACTTTTTGCATAGGTGTTTTAGGTCTTTATTCTTAAATTGACCTCCATTGTCAGTAATGATCTCAGAAGGCACTCCAAATCGGCAAATGATATGATTCAAGATGAACAAAGAAATGGTCCTTCTTGAAGCAACAGAAAGTGGTACGGCCTCCACCCATTTTGTGAAGTAGTCAGTGGTAGTAATAATGAGCTTGTGTCCACCTGATGAGTTGGGATGAATCTGCCCAACCAGATCAAAGGCCCAGCGCTGAAATGGCCAATGAGAAATAGAAGGAATCAGCTCCCTACCTGGAGCATGAATCAAATTGCCGTGTTTCTGACATTTTTCACATGACTTAGCAAAGGTGATTGCGTCCATCTGCATTGTGGGCCAATAATATCCCGCCCTAAGCAACCTTCGGGCCATGGCAAGACCATTAGAATGCTCACCACAAATGCCCTCGTGGATGTCAGCTAACGCTTGGTTGGATTCCTCCTTTTCCAAGCACCTAAGGAGTGTCCCATCTAAACCCCTTCTATATAAGTCACCAGAGATGAGGGTGTGGCGAGAGGCATTACGGATGAGGTTTCGGCGTTCGGAGCGGGTGAATGTGTCAGGGATGATGCCATCACGAAGATATGAATAGAGAGCACCATATCGGGAAGACTCATGTGTGATAATGGCACAAATGACTTGGCTTTCAGATGAGTCAAAGATGGGATGGTGTAGCTCTTCCACCAGGAATTCAAATCTGGATTCATGTGTCTCCAACTGAAGAAGTGAAGCTAATGTGGCCATGGCGTCTGCAGCTTTGTTCTCTGTCCTAGGGATTTGTTGAAACGTCACAAAGGTGAAATAGCGTTTCAAAGAATCAACCATCTTTTTATAGGGTATCAATTTGTCATCCTTGGTTTGATACTCTTCATTGACTTGGTTGATGATTAGCTGAGAATCCCCAAAGACATGTAATTCTGTAATATTCCATTCTATAGCCATTTTCAAGCCATTAGTTAAAGCTTCATATTCTGCAATATTATTGTTACATGGGAATAATAGTTTATAAGACTTCAGAATGTTGTACCCATGTGGAGAAACAAATAACACTCCAGCACCTGATCCATTTTGCATGCGGGAGCCATCAAAGAACATTGTCCAAGTGCGAGTAGTGGTATATAAGATGTGTTCATCTGGGAATTCCACTTGGACTGGCATACTATCCTGGATTGGAAAATCAGCTAATTGGTCAGCAATAGCTTGCCCTTTTATTGCCTTCCTTTCAACGTACTCTATGTCAAATTCAGTGAGGACCATCATCCATTTAGCAAGTCTACCCGTCAGGGCAGCCTTACCAAGCAAATATTTAAGGGGATCGATTTTGGCAACCAAGTGTATGGTATGAGCAAGCATGTAGTGGCGCAACTTTTGAGAAGCAAACACCACCGCGAGACAAGACTTCTCAATATTATTGTAATTGATCTCATAAGAGACTAGAGTACGACTGATATAGTAGATGGCCCGTTCTTTCCCAGTATCATCTGTTTGAGCCAATAATGCCCCCAGGGAAGTGTCTGTAGCTGAGATATATAGGATCAATGGTTTCCCTGGAATAGGAGGCATTAAGATCGGAGGATTAGCCAAGTATTGTTTGATCTGATCTAGGCTCTTTTGACAATCTTCGTTCCAAACACAAGAAGCACCCTTATGCAATGTCTTGTTGAAGGGTTGCGCTCTATCTGCAAGCTGAGAAATAAACCTCCTAATTGATTGAAGACGTCCTTGAAGACTTCTCATTTGGCTGATATTTCGAGGAGGTGGCATATCTAGGATTGCTTGGACTTTTTCGGGATCAACCTCGATACCTTTTGCTGATATTATGAATCCTAAAAGTTTGCCTGAGGTGACGCCAAATGCGCACTTTTTTGGATTCAATCTGAGTTGAAATTGTTCCATACGATCTAGAATTACTTCCAGATCATTGAGGTGTGTGTCCCTTTTTCTTGATTTTGCCAGGGTATCATCCACATAATCTTCCATATTTTTGTGCATCATATCATGAAAGATAGTTGTCATAGCTCTTTGGTAGGTTTCTCCTGCATTCTTTAACCCGAATGGCATGACGTTCCAACAGTAGGTTCCCCATGCACATGTGAATGTTGTTTTCTCTTGGTCTTCAGGAGCTATTTTGATTTGATTATACCCCGAGAAACCATCCATTAGGGAATATATGTCATAGCCCGCCGTCATGTCCACTATCATGTCAATGTTTGGAAGTGGAAAGTCATCCTTTGGGCAGGCTTGGTTTAGATCTCTAAAATCTGTGCAGACACGAATGGACCCATCATGTTTGGAGACCGGTACTATGTTTGAGATCCATTCTGCGTAATCGATGGCTCTAATAAATCCAGCTTTCAAAAGCTTTTCTAATTCTCCTTTGACAAGTAGAGCTATATGTGGATGCATTTTTCTTAGTCTCTGTTTGACTGGCTTGACTCCTGGAGCTATAGATAAGTGATGCATTATGAGATTTGTGTCAAGCCCTGGCATGTCTGAGTAGGTCCATGCAAAATTAATTTTCTTTTTCTGTAAAAACTGTACATATGCCTTGGTCTCTTCCTCTGATAAAGACTGAGCAAGATGGACTATCTGAGGATTTTCTTCTGTGTTTAGATTGACCGGCTTTGTTGGTTCAATCAAGATTGATGATCTATCCTGGAAATAACTCGGCAAGTTATTAAGTACCCCATCCTTAGGTGCCTCAAAGAGGTTTTCACCTTTGGATGCGTCATTTCTTTTTACTATTTTTGGTTCTGACACCGCCACAAAGTGGTTTTCGCCATCATACCTATTTTTCTTTTTCTCTTTTGTTTTGAGACTGAGGTACTTAATATCAGGCTCCATCATGCTGGTTGTTGGTTCACTGGTGGAAGAAGCCACTGGTTCGAGAGCATTTAGATAGCAAGCAATTTCGTAATCATTGCGAAATGTGAGGAATGTGGGCTCGTGGTGGCGCTGGGGCCAATCAATCAGGTCAAAGTGAACAAGGGGCAAGTCAATGGTAGGTTCGATGTTGTTAATGCGAAAGGTGTCATCTCTGGTGACCATATAATCAGAGCTCATCAAGTCTTCTCCTAAAATACCTGAATTGGGGCTCATCCTATCAAACGAAGCATCGTCTACTAAGGCGATGTGAGGAGGGCAATCCTCTAGTCTGACACTAGGATCGTTAGTTGCATCGGGTTGGGTACTATAGGTATGGATAATATCCACATCTAGATCAATTGTTGCGTCTGAAAGCGAATCCCATTCATATTCATGGGAGTCTGTCTCTGAGTCATCATTTAGGCCTCGTGATGTAGAAGCCTCAAGGTTAGGAAGGTTTTCCCCCTCTCTAGTGCTAGTATTGGTACTATCCATCGCAGCTAGGACAGTAACACTTTCCTTTGTCGATCTAGAAGTCACACAATCACTATCCGTCGCAGCTGGGATAGTAGGACTATTAAGCATCAAATCTGTGGAATCTCCCCAAAGGAGATTCGTTGAGGGCACCCAATCATCAGACACATCTTGTTGGTTGGAGAGATCGGGCGTATAATCTGCATCACTGTCACTGTCCGTTGCAGCTGGGACAGGGATACCTTTCTGCTTCTTATTGTCAAAACCTAAGCCGATCGTGGACTTATTTTTGCGTCCAAAAAGAGCATGATCAAGAGGCTCAGCTTTAGCGTCCAGCCTATGACTAAGGGGACCAAATCTCGGATATCCCATATTTTTAACCAGTGTATATCCTTTCCCATAAGTTTCAGGTGAAGGAGCAAAATTCTCATTATGTTTGTATTTCTCTTCGTGATATATCCAGTTCCTTACAGCAACTTCCTCTTTCTCTTCTTGAATGGGGACCGAAGACTCAACAAATTTCCCAAATAACGTCATTGCTGATGATGAAGGCTTCACATTTGGGGAGGGTCTCCCATAAGACCTAGGAGAGATTGGCATTTTTGTAAAAGAATCAATCTTATAATCTCCCATCCCAAGGTCCATGGTCTTGAATTTCTGCTTGCATTGTTCAAGTGAACTACTAGGACTGTCAGCTTCTCTATTGAAAGGTACATGTGATCCCGCGGAAATGTTATTAACTGATAGAGCACTATCTCCCAGGATGCAAATTTCTACACCATTATGGGGGAACTTAACACACTGGTGATATGTCGATGGGACTGCCTGCATTTCATGAATCCATGGCCTACCTAGCAAAATGTTGTAGGTGAGAGGTCCAACATCAACAATTTGGAATAATATGTCTCTTTCTACAGGACCAATACGAATAGGCAAAACAGCCAATCCCTTAGAACTTCTTTCTGCTTCGTCATATGCTTTGATTTTGATTCTTTTCTTTGTGTCAATGACGTTCTCGGAATACCCTAGAGCTAGCAGCAAACTCAGAGTACAAATATTGAGCCCCGCACCCCCATCTATCAGTACACGCCTAACACGGGTTTTATGAATCATGACCTCGATGTGTAAGGCCAAATTATGTGGGTGACTAATGGATTTGTCATCTTCTTCTGAGAAGGTGAGGAAATGAGGGCTAGCCAAATGGTTGACCATGTTTTGGAATTGGTCGATATCTAAGTTATTAGGGACATTGGCTACTCGCAAAGCATCCTCGAGGACGCGCTTGTGCTTAGGAGATAATTCTAAAAGCTCAAAAATGGATATCTGAGCGGGTGTACGTTGTAGTTGGTCAATAAGGTTGTAATTGGAATCAGGACCAACGACAGATTTTGGAGGAGCACCTTTGGACACGGGCTGTTTAGACTTGCTAGTGCTAGGACCTGGGATGATAATGGGTGTTTGGGCCTGACTCCTAGTGACAGCATTGAGGGACTGGGGCATTCCTTGTGAGTGAGGACCTCTTATCACCACAGCGGGTCTTTCATTAGTCATAGGAATTGAGTCCACATTATGTCCATAAGGATCTTTCTTTCTCACCATGTTGATATTATCGTCAGCCACTTCAAGCATGTTAATCACATTATCAGCATGTGTGTATGTATAGTTAATAGCCGCCTTGCCATTCTTACTGCTAGAATTCTCTCCTTTTTCATATTTAGGCAAGGGCTCTTTAAAGGCTTTATGGTCTGCATTAGTAGTTAACCCCTCCACTTGTAATTGTCCTTTCTCAATAAGGTCTTGGACAAGATGCTTGAGTTTAAAACAATTTTCTATGTCGTGTCCAATCCCATTATGGAAAATGCAAAAAGCCTTAGCATCCCACCAATGAGGTAAAGGATCTGGTATTCGATGTTTTGTAGGATCCTGTGGGTGCGCCAGATTATGAGCGACTAGTGTCTTAAAAACATCTGCATAGGATTCTCCCAATTTAGTGAATTGTCTTTTCTCCGTTTTAGATCTCTTTTGATACTGAGGTTTGTCTTGTTGCGTTGAAGATGTTTGCAACTTCATAGCTTGAACTGCATGAGAGAGATTAAGAACTCCTTCATTTTTGACCTGAGATGAATCAACAACTCCGTCGTTGACGACTTGCTTATTTTTGTTCCAATAAGAGTTCTTTTTGTCTTTGTTACCATTAGTATTGTTATTTTGGCTATTGTTGTTATTTGTTGGTTTAGCCAAAATTCCTTGTTCTTTTAGGACATCCTCAATGCGACATGCCACCTCTACCATAGTATCAAAAGAATTAAATGGAATTTTCTTGACTTCATATTTGAGTTCCGGTATTAGATTGTTCACAATGATATCAATTCTCTCTTCTTCAGGGATTGTCCTTGGGTATTTCGAACACAATCACCTCCATCGTTGCAAAAAGGTGACAAAAGATTCCCCTTGATTTTGCTTAAGTTTACACAAATCAAGCATGGTGACCGACCTAGATAAATTGTAAGCAAAATGTTGCACAAATCTTTGGACAAGTTCTCTAAATGTCCTTACTGGAGGGGAAAGGTTGGTGAACCACTCCATGGCTTGACCTTTTAAACTCCTTGGGAATAATCTCAGCAAGTAGGAGTCTTCGTGGTGAAAGGAAAAGCTCATTATGTAGAATTGTCGAACATGGTCGTGAGGGTCACTTGTGCCATCATATTTGTCGTATGTTGGGAATTCAGCTTTCTTAGGAAATTCTACCATCACCACACTTTTGTCAATGGGGTTAGGACATATGGAGTCCAAATGAAATGTGCTCTTGGGAGCCTTCATTCTGTCTATATCCTTTTGCATTTGTAAGATTAACTCATCAGTTGAAGGATTCTGTTTCTTGATTTTTTGGTGAACATCAAAGTTATATGGAACTTTAGCGCCTTTGTTGATAAGACTTTCCAAAAATTGGTCTTTGTTTTGTTCCACGTATTGCTCCACATAGGCTTGAAAGGATGGTTCTTGTTGCATAGTCATGAAGTCCATATGATCAGATTTAGCATAACTGCCTTCGTGTTGTGAGCCATGATGTGCTCGTTGGGAGGGTTGCTTTGAATGTCTATGAGACGATTGTCTCCTATGATGGTCATATCTTGAAGTCCTTCTTCCTCTAGGACTTGGGGATCGTGAGGGTGTCTTTGATCTTCTTCGAGGGCTAGGGGAAGGGGTAGATGGGGGCGAGTTAATCCCACTATTGGCTCCCTTCCCGTTAAATCGACTTTGGAGTTGTTGTGCATAGAGTCTATCTTCTTCTTCTTGGGTGACTCTTTTCTGTATATCCAACAATGCACGTTCCTCTTCCTCTAGTTGTCGGAATTTTTCCTTTTTTGCAGCCTGTTCATCTAAGTAGGCTTGCTTCTCTCTCTCAATGCTTCTCAATCTTGTATTTGCATATCGAGAAGTGTCCTTAAGTGGGGAGGTTTGTCTTGAATGCCTTATTGCATTAGCTGCGTTGATATGGTGATCACTAGATTCGTTGTTCTGGTCTTCGTGTTGTGACCCTGAATCTGAGTGGGCTGACTTATGCTGTCTTTCGGCTCGTTGATGAGCATCCAAATACCTCGCGTTGTTAGGAGGTGACCCGGGTGGACTGGCATGAGAAGAACCACCATACTCTCTTCTGTGTCGTTGAAAGATATCCTCGAGAGTTTGATTCATGGCTTCTCTTTGTTGTCGGGTGAAAGTGTAACTCATGTCCATACTTGATGAAAGTGGTATGAAAGAGGTGCTCACTTCACTAGGGTTAGCTCCCGGATTGAAACAAACCTCAGATTCACTCTTAGGAGATTGGTCAAAAAGGGGTCCTTTTCCCTTAGGTTGTCGACGGGTCTTGATAGGTGGTAACTGGCTAAAGGTAACAGGGGGTCGCTTCCCTTGATTAACTTGGTACCTTGTCGTAACTGACATGAAAGAGAGATATTCTCAATGATAAGGTGACCTTTCAAAGTGTCAACACCAAACTAGGATAATCGAAATCCTTTATTGTCCAAAGAAAGATGAGAAAAAAAGAAAGAAAGGGGGGCTTTACCAACACTGTCAAAGAGGTGCTTCAAATCAAAAGGTGACTACCCTTGCACTTTTGAATCAGGAGGTTGGACTAGGCCAAAAGATAATTGAAAATGAAAGCGATTTGGACAATAAGAGAACTAAAATTTTCCCAGAATATAGCTAACAATTTTAAAGATGAACCTTGGCACCAAGAATGGCTTTCTAACTTGACAATTATTCCAAAGTGACTTTGTAAATCAAATGATGCTATCCCGGAGAACTAAGAACCAGAAATTTGGAGTCAAGACAGATCTCAAACGTCAAGGTGAGAAGCCTGTTCTAAGACCTGGCCTAATTGACAGCAACTGAAACTGACCAAAATTTAAGCACGACAAAAATGAACCAGGCGATATACTCCAGGCTACTGAGGCGATAAACCTATACCCGTGTGATACTTCGCCCTAAGACAGGCGATACTTCTTAACACTAGCGGGCGATATACTCCAAGCAGGCAGGGCGATAGTCCGTCAGGGGTGAACTATCGCGCGATATTTCTCTCCAAAGGGGGCGATATTTATAGTATGTGTGAAGTATCACACGATACTTCGCCTTACAGGGCGCGATACTGTTGCAGAATTATTCAACTCTTGACCAGAATTGTGTGAAATTTGCGTTTTTGGGTCTGTTTGGTCAAAATTTTCAGTCTGAGGGTTGATGTTTTTGGTTTCAGTCACAAATTCAACAGCATTTGGACAGGTTTGCAAACAGTAAAGGATCAAACATGTCTTCAAACACTTGAGACAAGGGCAAAAGCAACCTTGCCAAGACAAGCACTTGTGATATCAAAATTGAAAAAGCACCTTATGAATGCTACCGATTGTTTGTATGTAAGAACGTTTACACTGGTTTAGCACATTCGAGAACACTTCAAGCAATACCCTCCTACAAGACAAGGCTCAATACTTACCAACTTAGCCCACAACTTGATGCCCCCTTGCCTCACACCAAGTGGTTGCCCACAAGAGATATTGGCTTTGTCATGGAAGTGTCAAACAACACAACCAAAGGGGCACATATGGTGAGTATCTTAAGGTGATCCGGGTAAACCACTTGGATCAATCCTTGCACTAAGAAGATAAGTGGCTAAAATAAGGTGGCTTCTATCTAATGGTTCTTAATAAGGATTTCCGTTCACAACACCCCTCTTGCTCCTCATAAAGGACTAGGACCTCGCGGCCTCAAGAGTACCTTAAGCATTCTTGTTCAATGTTTTCCCCATGGTCGCAATCCCATGAGCTACTCACATCAAACGAAGACAAGTGTTATATCTATCAAGGTTTTTGGTGTCCTTGATAGCCTTGAGATTATAGTGAGTTGGAATCACTTGCCACCAAGGAGAATGATGACAAGGTTGTCCCCACTTGAGTCGTTCCTCTTGATTGCTCAAGAGCAGGCCCTCTAAAGGATTCCTAAACTAAACAAAATGGATCAAATCTTGAGGTTCAAGGTTTTTGATTCACCACAAGGGTGAAGAGCATACTCCCCTATCTCAAGAATCTTTCCCAAACACACCAAGCAAAGAGATCAATTACCCCCTTGCTTCCAAAACCTTAAGATGGGTCAAGATTTTCTGATTCACCTAAAGGTGAAGAGCATACTTCTCCTACCACCTCAAAATCCCTTTCACAAGGTATTAAGATTCCTAATACAATTAGTGAATGCCACAAATGAAAGGAAAATAACAACAAGCAAGAAATGAATTTTTTTTTTTTTTGTTTTTATGCTTGGGCAGCCCTGCAAAAACTGTTAGTAGCCCTCTTTGACATGCGTTTTTAGCAATTTTTTAAGCAAAGGAGAGCACCTACAAACACAACTTGTTAGGCCCACAATGTTAGAAAAATCAAAATCCAAATGTAAATGTGCAATAATCTAATGGATTCAAGCTAAAAGATGCAGGTTAGACCTATTTAAACAAAGTAAAACAAAAGCAGCAAGCTAAAATAGTCGAATTCGGAAAAAAAAAATTGAAAGCGCAAGTCTATGCCAGACCAAGTGATGTTTCTCAGTCTTCAACAGTATCGCGCGATACAGTTTCCTATAGTCGGGCGATACTTCCCCAGTCGAGCGATACTTCGCACGATGCCAGGCGATACTTCGCCCGATGCCAGGCGATAGACTTCAATATATGCGTGCGATACTTTTTCCGAGCGAAGTATCGCGCCAAGACAGGAAGTATATCGCACGATATTTCTAAGAAGTGTCGCGCGATAATCTGAGACAGAAAACCAGAGACGCAGATTTTTTCGAAAATTAATCCGAAAATGACCAAAAATGCATCAAATAAAAGGACAAAGCTATCTACTCTGCCCCACGGTGGGCGCCAGAAATGTACACACTAAAATATGCACTTCTATGAACCATTATATGCAAGGTTGCTCAAGGATGAGGCCTCACAAAGCGGCTCATAGCTCTCTATGCATGGAGTTGCAAGGTTGAAAATTGCTCTCAGCTAGAGCTACAAGCTTGTGACCTTGCTAGTCAACCATACAATGAGAGATTCAAGTGAAGACAAGGGCAACAATGCCAATATCTCCAAGAATCCAAATATGCAATGCAATGCAAGCTATATGAGAATGCAATCTAAGCTATGAAAGGAAAGTACAATGCAACTAATCTATGAAAGGAAATAGCAATGGATTACAATGCTTCCTATTTAGACTATGTGAGATCTATTCTATTGCATAAAAAGGAAATCTAATCTATGATGCCATGAATGTAACTATGAAAGCAAAATTATTATGAAATGCAACTAAAATGATGAAAGCAACAAGTCTTCAATGTCTTCAAAAAGCTCCAAATGTACTTAGAAAACTTGCAGCATAACAATAGCATAAAATATGGATATGCAAATGAAGGAGAGAGTTCTCCTTTTATAAGAAATGAGGTGAAATGGACCATGGAGATTAAGAGGCAAAAAGTCTTAATCAGCGGTGGAGGTTGAAAGAGGAGCAATCCATGTGCACAAGTATCCTCCAATGAGAGTGAAGTGTTGACTTTTGAGCCTCATGTGAGACAAAAGTGCTTTTTCCCTTTTTATAAAATAGGAATAATGTTTTATTTGTGCAACTTAGGATAAGAGGAAAAGGTGGGCTTTTTATTTAATTGAAAGGGGAGGAAATATTCCTTTTAATCAAATAAAGACTTAGGATAAATGGTTAGCCCAAGGATAAAAATCCAATATATGATCAAAATTAGGATTTGATCAAGAAATTGATAATGTTCAAAATATTGATTATTGATCAAAATGATTCAGGATTGATAAATCAAATAAATGGGGCCCAAAGTCTAGGCAACCATTTTTGGGTGCATACAATACTAAGAGTTGGAGTGTGTGATCATAAAGGAAGACTAAGTGATGTATCAAGATGATATATCCATGACCGCATAGGTTTATCTTATGTATATTGTGACTTATGAGTGTTTGAAGGTTGACAAATTGACAGGAAGAACATGATGAAGCCAAGGAGTGATGATTTGATGATTGTGTTAAATTGGTTTGGAATCAAGTGTTGTGATTCAGTATGTGTGATCTTGATGATATTATTGGATTTTTGGTACAATCACATCAAGATCAGTGATTAGTAGATAGAGTTACAATGAACTGAAGCTCACTCAATGAAAGGTATAGGAAGTTCTTATAACAATCAGTTAGATCCTTAACCGATGATGTTGCACCATGTTGCGATAAGTGGTTATGTGTTATAAGGATAGTAGTGACTTGGCAGATCGATGAGGAATGATGAGTTGGTATTTTCATGATCATGATGATCAGATTTCTTGGAGTTGTAAAAGAACATTAGAGAGTGTGATGTGGTTTGACTTTTCCTTGTCAAATCAATTATGCAATGGATCTGGAGGGAGACATGAATCTGAAATTGTAAATGATAATTGGTATTACATTTTATGGTTTAAGGAATGAGTTTTAATGATGTATAAGGGTTTTTTTCTGCCTTAAGCTGTAAACCATTTTATATATCATTTATAATGTATAATAAAAAAGGAGTAGAGGAGAAAGATCAATGTGCGGTGTTTTTGTAGTGGTTTGTGGTGATCAAAGGTGTTAGTACATATATGAAGAAGTGTTTTAGAGTAGAGCATTAATCAAGAATATATTTCATCTATCATGCATTGAGTGAAAATATCAAATCATTCTTTACTTATTTATTTTAGCATGTTAACAAGATAAATCCCTTAATCGGGTCACTCTTAATAGGGTGAGAAGGATCCTAATAGGTCTGGAGATTAAAATCCTCTAACAAGGTGCCTCTCAGAAAGAGTTATAAATCCCTTAACTAGGTAGATCCCAACAGGTCTTTGTTGTAAGCTCCTAACAGGGCTAAATACTCTTAATTGGGTATACCCTTATCCGGGTAGATGTAATGCTCCTAATAGGGTAACTTATTACTACAGTAGTGATATTTTGTGGGTACTAATTCCCACACATGGTTTTTCCCTCTAACAAGGGTTTCCACTAGAAAAATACTTTTGTTAAAGTGTTGCATGCTTTTGATGTTTGATTTACTTTGTTACTATTTTTCTATTTGCATTGTATGCTATATCTTGTGGAAATTGGTGGTGAAAATATTTAGAACTTTTGGTTACATTGATTCACCCCCCTCTCAGTTTCATCTATCATTAACACTTTTGTTCTATTCTAGTACCACTTAGCATACTCCTATCCTTTTTCATTAAGGTTTTGTTCATTCTTTTTGCAACTTCATTATATTGTGGAGAATACGGAGTTGTCTTCTATCTCTTAATACCACAATCTTTACAAAATGTGTCAAAACCATTGGAGAAATATTCTCTGCCATTATCTTCCCTTAAAAAAATTATCTTCTTTCTGATATGCAACTCAACCATTGCTTTAAATTCTTTCAAACAACTGAAAACTTTAGCTTTTTTTTTAAAAGAAAATAAACCCATGTTCTTCTACTGAAATCATCAATGAAAGAAATATAATAAATTGATTTTCCAATGGAAGGAACATCAACAAGACCAAATACATTTGAATGGATTAGATCCAAAACATATGAATACTTATGAGAACTCAAGTAAAATTGAATGTGGTTTTGTTTTCCATAAATACAATGCTCACAAAAATCAAATTCAAGATTGCAATCATTCAACCCATTAAAATTTTTCTTATTTTTCAAAGTTTGTAAACCCTTCTCACATATGTGGTTGAGTCTTTGGTGCCATAAAATCATCTTCTCTGTGGAAACTTTGATTCACTAGATAGAGAACCCTTGGGTACCCAAAAATCATGACCATCTGCTAAAAAAGAAAACCTCTCCTTTTCCAAAGGAGTAGTCTTTGTCACAATATTATTAGAAGTATTGTGGATGCATCAAGTTGCTACAATTTAACCATTCTAATTCCTCTTTCTATCACCATAACACCTCTCACCATTTTTATAGCTACTTCTCTAAACTATACATTCAAACCCGCATCTATTAGTTTGCTAACAAATAACAAATTTCTTGCTAGTTCCAAGATATGCAAGACACCATCAAATCATCTAGCTCTACCATCATAAAATTTCACATGAACACTGAACTATGACCAAAAATATTAAGAAAAGAATTATCACCCAAATACACCATACCACCATCAAACTTTTCATACTTACTAAACCATTTTATATAGGATTCATGTGGAAAGATGCACCTGAGTCTATCAACCATTCATTGTCTCTTGCACAAGTTTCCAAGGCTCAAATTAAAGCATCTCCATGTTAGAATAACTGAGAGGGGGGTGAATCAGTTATCCAGTGTCCCAAAACAAAATGTATAATCCAAAACAATTTTTTCAACTTCTTCTACTCGATAAATATAAAATAATTTCACTGTTTGTGCTTTTACCGATTATCAGTCTAAAACTTATAGCAGTTACCAATCAAATCTAACATGTAATATGCAAAGTATGATAACAAACAAATATCACAATCAACACATAACACAAGAGATTTAACGTGGAAACCCTATGAAGGGAAAAACCACCTGGGACCGGCAATCCAAAAATGTTCACTCTTCTGAAGTGAGGTCGGTGAAGACCCAACCTTGTTAAAGGTTACAAACACACTGTTAGGTGTGACCTTGTTAGAGGATTTTAGACTAGCAATTATCGTCCAACCAGCAGTCACTCTGGGGTTGACAGGATAACAATGTTCATTCTATGAATAAAACATAAAAAGACTTTCTTAGTCCACTCGGTTAAGAGATTTGACTATGTACAATGGTTAAATATGTAACAGTAGATGGTCTACCTTGATACAACTTCAATTGCAATTTACAGATCAATATTCAACTCATACAAATCTTTCTGATCAATATATCACTTCAGATTCAACACTATATCAACTTACTGTTGTATGCACCCTAAAATGGCCGCCTAGACTTTGGGCCCCTTTCTTCAATTTATCAATGTTGGAATCAATTTATCAATTTTCTGAATTAATGATTTTTAATATTTTTATTTCAAATCAATTTATTTGATCAAATTGTAATTAATTCAAAAATTTTAATATATTTCTCAAGTTTTATTTAATTGAGAGAACTTGCTCCCTTTTAATTAAATAAAAATCGCTTTTAATTAAATCATCAAGTCATTTATTTTAAATCTCATTTTAATTAAAAGAATAAATCTCTTTTAAATAAATAAAAAATCTTTTAATTAAATATTGGAACCCACTTTGCTAAAAATAATAAATGATAAAATAAAAATAATAAAGTAAAGTGCACTTTCCTATGAGATGGAATCTTTTGATTTTGCCTCTTGAGCACATGGATCAACCAAGATTTAATCTCTACCATTGCTCATTTCTTTTTGCCTCTTAATCTTGACCGCCCAAGATTCTTTATAAGGAGACCTCTCCTTCTCATTTTCATATGTGCATTTTGTGAATTGTTATGCTACAGGTTTGAAGAGCGATTTTGGAGAAGATTTTGAGCACTTGAGCTTGGATATTGAAACTTCTCTCTTGTCTTCTTCTCTCATGCCCCATGGCAATTTATTAGATTAATCTTGCATTTTCTATATTAGATTAGATTCATATTTCATTTCATAGAATAATCTTGCATAAGCATTTCCTTTCATAGATTAATTTGCATTGTTATCATATAGAATAGATCTCATTTTCATTTGCATGCATCTTTGAATCTCTCATTTTATGGTGCACTTGCATGGGCACAAACATAGGTCAAATCTAAGGGCCTCCATTACAAACCCTTGCACTCCATGAATAGAGAGCTATGAGTTGCTATTTGAGACCTCATTCTTGAGAGATCTTGGATGTAATGATTCATAGAAGTGTGACAATATTTTAGCACACAACTATCCATCGGTAATTACTCTTTGCAGCTCGATAATTATTCTACAGTTCGGTTCTCACTAACCAGTATGATTAGAATGCATGAAAACTTGTTCACGCGATAATTCTGCAGTATCTTCTTCTTCCGGCATAGTTTCAATAATAAAACCAATGGCTCTTATATAGACAAGTAAATCATTTTCTTTTTGTCCATCAGATTTTGCCGCTTAATCTCATTCATTAATTTTTCTGCTTTAACCTTCTTCAGCTGATGTGTTAATAACACGTTTCAATCTGCTCCATTAGATCTTCCTTGAATTATGTTAGTCGTCGATCTTCATAACAAACCTTATCTGTTACCTAGATTTTATACACTTTCTAGCTCATCAATTTATCAGCTAAACTAATCATTTAATTCCTTTATGTTCTTGCTTGGTTAACAAAGAAATGCGTCGGTGAACACAAGCTCGGTTAACACTGCTTTCGGTAAAATGGGTCTATTTTGGTAAAATGGGTCTCTAGGGCACAAATGAAGAGATTTTTCTAAAATTTTTACATTTTTGGAAAGCTCTCTATTTTTTAGTAGGGGTCTCTATTTTTCATTTCTATTTTTTTTGTCGAAATCATATCAAAAAAATCAGATCTTGTTGACTAGGTCAAATGCAAAAAAATAAAATTTTGTGATGAGTATGCACTTATTTTTTATGGTTCAATGCATGATATGAGTTATCATCTGGATTACTTGTTGGCTATTATTGCTCCTAAAAATTGATTTTCAGATCTAACCCTAGGGTTTGCATAAGTTGGATATACATTGCATATCTTATTTGTTTGTTTACTTGTTGACTTGTTGGAGAGTTCGTGGCTTGCTTGCACAAAAAAAAAGCTCAACAAAAATATACTAAGCGTGTTGCATTGGACTTGAGGTATTTTTTTGCATCTCTATAACATTTATATTTTGGAAATAAAATGAATCTCTCATGTGTCTAGCTTGAGTGTTTATTGCTTTCATAGATCACACTTCACTTTGGGGCTCTAAAAAGAACATAGATTTACCTTTTTTGCATATGTGTTTCACATAATAATTAGGCCCTATGAACACTATTTGTGGTGATCTTGAGAGATTGGGTTTCTTTTGAGTCTCTTCTTGATGATAGATCCCCTTGTAGGTAGGGAGGATATTGAGATTATCTCACGTTCCCTTGATTTGCGTCCTCATCTTTTGGTTGATGCATTCTCTCTCCAAAGGGGTTGATAGATCACAAGTTGTTGACACCACAGATCTTGGTGAGGTTAATTTCAATCTTAGCATGTTGAATTAATCTATTTGCTATTTTTGGGTGAAGTGAAGAGGCTAGAGGATTATGTTCTACTCCCTTTTTTGGTAGTACCAGAAACTCAGATCTTTGAATCTAAACCAAGTCTCCATGTGGTCCTTTTTGTGAGTCACCTTGTTAGAGAGGGTTAACCGTAGTGGACATTCCTTTTATTGGGCCAACCATGTGGATGGAACCTCAAGTGGTAATAGCCATTTTCACTGTGGTAGTGACAATCGCTATATAAATGTCCTTGTGGAAGAAATCTCCATGGGTGTAGTTTCTTGTTAGGCTGTCAGATCTCCTCAACATCTCCAATTGATTAAATTCTCGAAATGTGTCAAAACCACAGTGCACTTGGATTGGAGTTCACCCTCTTGAGATTAAAAAAGTTGCAGAGTCAAACCATTACTAAGAACCATAGTGCAACCAAATTTTTATTTGCTAGGACTATGCGCGTGATTGCAAAAATATTTTGAGAACATACACAAGTAGTTCTTAAGGAGTAGAAATACTAAGTCACTATTCTTGTTCATGTGCAAGGTTGCTTTGCCCCTTGCTCATTGTTTGAAGACATTTGTTTGCTTGAACTCCTTGATTACTGTCTTATGTGCTTGATCAATGATAAAAATTGGTTGATGTATTTACTTAATCTTTTAAAACAAATAAATCTGAGTTCTCGAGTGATAAAAACTTCAAAGATCTCTACCAAAAGTGCTATGACATGTTGCTCAATATCCAAATGAACTTATATGGTATCAAATTTACATAAAATGACTCTTGGTCTTTTTTCTTCCACATCTCCCATGTCTTCCTAGTCTCCCATTTTCATTCCTTTCTCTTCTTCCTTCATGTTTTCTTGATTCTTTTCCTTTTATTTTCTAGTCTACCTTCTTCTATTCATCTCTTCTGTCACTTCCATGCTTGATTCCTCCTCTTCTAGAACCATGAGTTTTGACTATCTTGCTTTGGAACCTCTCTTGAAAATGGATGATCTTGAACTCCTTGCTCAATTTGAAGAACATTATTCTCCAAAACTCTTATGAATGATAAACTCACAACAAAAATAAAAAAAAAATTGAGTGAATCACCTACCTTTGATAGAATCACGCTTATGATAATATCATGATATTCTTCTTCTAAAAATATTTCATCTTCCAAGTCTTCTCATCATTCTTCACCTTCCAAGTCTTATCATGATTCTTCTAGACATTATTCGCATTCCTCATTATCTAAGTCTTCTTTATCCACTAGGTCTTCACTTTCCTCTTCTTCATAATCTCATTCCTCTTCTACTTTTTCCAAGAGTCTTACTCCTCATATCAAGACATATTATAATGAGCAATGTAGTGATACCTATGATACCTATATTCCTAAGAGTCCTCCTATTCGTGTGCTCGTTCTTACTGGAAATGGGTCATCCTATTGGAGAGATCGTGATGGTGATCCATATGATTCAGATTTTGAAAAAGACTTTGATGAGTTATGTGAACAATACCTTGATTATGATCCATTTACTACTACTAAGGACTATAAAATGTACTATGATGATTTGAAATGTAAATATTATAAGAATCCTTTCTCTAAGAACTCTCATGCTGAAAATAAAGATTGCACTCTCAAGCAAGATCATGTTAATGCTAAACCTTTGTCTTGTGATAGTTCCCTTCCATCCTCTACTTCATCCAATGCCCATACATCTCCTAAAGCTTCTAAATCTTTCACAAATCCTTCATCCAACAAAATTCCTAATACTTTTCATGCAGTTCCCTATAGTTATCCTCAAAGGCTACCTCTTAAAGAAACTCAAACTAACCTTCACTTGGCTGCAAATACTTTCAATAATGCTAAACCTAAAGAGCTTAAGATTTTATACGCTACAATGCCTACTTCAGCTAGTCCTTCACCATCTCTTCCAAAGTCTTCCATACAATTCTAACATCCTTCCTTGTCCTTAGAAGTAGCTCCATGTCAAGAGGACTTTAAAAATGATAAAGAAAAGAACATAAAGAAAGATCAAGATCAAGAACCCTCCATGTCATCCAATCTTTTTCATGATGTCTCTTATTCATTTCATGGTTCTTTTGATCTTTTACGCCCTTTCTCATTCATTACACCATGTCTTCAGTCTTCTCCTAAGAAAGATCAAGCTACTACTTACACCATTGAGCTTATTGAAAATCAAAATAACCTTACTACACTTGTGCTTTCCAAAGATGATACTTCCATTAAGGTTATTAAAAATAGTGTTGTTACTTCCAATGTTAAGCCTATTGAAAATCAAGAGAAAAATTATATGCTTATGCTATCCAAATCTCCTTGTCAAGATCAAAGTCTTCCATCTTCTTGTTCTACCACTCCATGTTCACTTCCACTTTCTACTCTTCCTAAGTCTTTGTAAGCTTTGAAAAATCCTATCGAAGAAGTTGCTCCTATTCAAGATGTTGATGATCCTATTGAAAATCCTAATGCTCACTCTAAAGATGTTGATGTTCTTGGTTGTCATATAGATGTTGATGAACTTATTGATTATCCTTTTGTATCTTCCACGTCCATCCTTGGACCTCCTCCACCAATACTAAGGGCTTCATGTTATCCTTCCATCTTGGGTCCTTATGTCCCTTCACTTTCCCCTTCTAACTCTCCTAATTCATCATCTATCTTGGGTCCTTACGTCCCTCCATCTCCTATCTTTCCTCAAGATCAACATAGATGCACACCCTTGAATCCCTTTCATCCACTCACCCATCTAAACTAGTCATATCCTCCTTCTTCTTCCACAAGTCCCAAGTCTTTTGGAATTAACTTGAATGTTCAATACAAGAAAAAGAAGCAATACAAGAATTCATCAAAAAAAGAAGATCACCATGTCTCCTCTAATCGACATGGAGGCATAAAGTCAAAAGAGATATCTAAGAAGAAAACTACAAGACAAGTATGGGTTCCAAAATCCATCATTGAAGATATTCTCTCTAAATCATCAAAAAGAAATGAAAAGCCTACGGCTATATGGATTTCAAGGTCTCTCTTGAAATATTTTGATGTTGAACAAAAAGTGAAGTTGACATTCAAGCTTCCAAAAGCTTCCACTTCATCTTCTTCCAAAAACATTCTTCCATTCCATGCGCCTAAACCGCAACCTCTGCTATATGTTCACCATATTCCTTCACATATTCCTTCATTCATGTTTCCTCCATCCTCTCGCCACCCTTCAAGGTATGTGTGTTGATGTTGATCTTGCCTTCCTTTCCATCTACCCTTTCACAATCCTTTCATTCATTATTCTTCTACCTTCTATCTTTTTTCCTCATTTGCCTATTCCTCCTATCTTCTAACCTCACTCGCTTTACATAAAACCTTATCCTCCATTTTTCTCTTCCATCTTCCTTTCCCTATCAACATCTATGAGAATATCACTTTGAATCCTTGTCATATCATGGTTTATCCTTTCAAGGAGCATTATCTAAAAAGCTTGTCTTCTTCCAAAGAAAAAAAAATAAAAATAGAAAAATGAAAAAATGAAAAAATAAAAAAATTGAAAATGTGCCTTGGTGGAAACCTGCAAACAGGTGCCTTGGTAGCAAAAGTAAAGAGAAATAAATTTGTCCTATGGTGAAAACCACTCCCTTGTGGCACCTTGGATAAGTACCGTGATGAAAACCTGGCAATCAAGCATCATGTGTAGTTCTTCTACATATTTCATCCATTCCATCTTCTCTCTTTGATCTTGACAATGTTGATCTATACACGAACATTTGGCTATCTTGTGAGCTATTTTATGATGATCTTTCTTTCATTCCTTTTATGTTTAGCCTTCATATTTATTTTCCTCCATTCATTCTAGCCTTTCACTATCCCTTTTTCCCATTGGTATTGATCTAATAAAAAAGAGTAAAACACGATACTATGAAGTCTCTTGACATGTCTACTCCTTTGGACTGCATCCTTTCCTTCTTTTGCATTACGCTTTTGTGACTTATCCTATGCTGGCCTTTCATTGCTTGTCCAAATATGCTTTACATGACAATTTTTCCCTAGCTTGGGTACTCTTGAGGATTTCTTCCCTTCATTCTCCTTCATTCTCTTGTCTTCCATCTCTTCCACTAGCTTGTTAATCCCTCTTGTCCTCCACATTACTATATATTGGGACTACACAATGTGATCTTGCTTGGTAGTTTGATGCCCAATCTGTCTGGGGGCATCCTGTGTACATACTTATTGATCCTGAAAAAATCTAAAAAAATGGTATATTGTCAAAAATTTTAAAAATTGGAAAATGTCCTGAAAAAATGATCATCTTAGTGAAAACCTAGCAATATGTGCTTTGATGTATCTCCAAAAAAATTATATATTCCAAAAATTAAAAAAATCAAAAAAATAAAAAAAATTCAAAAATTTAAAAAAATAGAAAAAGTGCCTTGGTGAACACCTGGAAACAGGCATCTTGGTAGCAAAAATACAAAAAAAATTCATAAAAAGTCCTGAAAAAGAAAAAAAAAAAAAGAAGGAAAAAATTGCAATAAAATCCAAGTGGTGAAAACCTGGAAACGGGCGCTACTTGAGGCCTTTACACCCCTGTTTCTTAGAACTCATCCTCGACACTTAGCCTTTCTCCATCATGCCTTGTCCTTGTTGCCTTGGTTTGGAATTGGTCTTTGTCTTTGTCTAGGGGGCAGCAATATGTTAGCTTTGGTCTCTTGGATGCGTTTGTCTTTAGGACACCTCGCAAACAGTGTTTTTCAACACCTCCCCAATTGTGTTTTTCAACACAACCCCCCGGCGTCGAGTATTTTTCAACACTTGTTGGTTTGGTCTTACCCAGTTTTGTCATGTGATCTTACCTGCTTGCAAGCATTCGATCCTTATCCTCGGAACTTGGTATCAGTTAACACACTTAAATTTTTAAACACAACACTTAATGCTTGAGCTATGTCATGATCTTTTCTTTGTGTGCTGATTGTTATTGATTTTTGTTGATTGTCCTTGTCTAATAAGTCTCTCCATGATGCATAGCTAGAGGACTTGGGGCATGGGGCATATTTTTATTTGATTTCTTCTTGTGGGTGTGTTCTTGAAGATCTTGAGTGTCTCTTGTTGTTCCCTTGAAACACTTTGGAGATTTGAGGCATTATCCTTGACTATTTTTTCATAACTGTTCTTATGATCATCCTAGCATCTATGCCTTGATGTGAGAGTGGTTTTGCTACATTAAATTAGGTAAGCTAACATCGAAGTCATCTTGACCTTTATGTCTTTGATGCTTATGTTAGAATCTTTCCACATTCTAATCCGATATAAATCACATTCATATCTTCATAGTTGCGCTTGTGACTAGTGATGATTGTGTGATTTTTTGATGTCCGTTAATAATGGTCCAATGATGAAAATAAGTTCTTTAACATTCTCTAATGAATGATGAACACAAGATCCTATAGTTGCTCTGTTGCAAGTACACCTTTGCATTTTCATGTAGCTTGCATTGTTAGACTTCGTGTTAAATTGCATTTTTAGGCTGCATTATGAGTTTGAGAGGGTTTTCCTTCATCTTTCTTTTGGACATTTAATCAGCTATGATCACGTTTCGATCTTCATTTCCTTATCTTCTTTCATGATCTCAATCAAAATTTCCCATGTTAAACAGTTGATTGATTTTTGAGGTGTTCTCTATCTTGAGGCAGATTCTCTTTCTTCTCTCCATTTCTTTTCACATCTTCCAACCTTCGATCTTCCATTCGCTTTCATCCCACTTCTTTTCTTCTAATTCAACCTTGGGGCATAATCTTTAATGATCTACCTTGGTTTTGTGATCCTTATATCTTTCATCTTACATCGAGAGCCTTATCATTAGTTCGATTTGATCAAATTTATCGATTTACTATTTCTCCTCTATCTCACTTTGATTTTTATCACGAGGGGACAATACCTATCAAACTTCAATCTTTGATTTAGTTTTATCAATTCAATTCTTGCTTGAGATTCTTATCTCTTATTTGAGACTTGACAATTACCTATTTACAACGGTGTTGGCCTTGTCTTTTTCAATCAGCTTATCTTTGTCCTGGCGTTTTCCCAGAATGATCACACGTCTAGATTATTTTGTGATCCCAAATCAACCTCACATTTCAATTTTTCTTTGGCCACATGTGTTCCCAGAATGATCACACATCACCCAAAGAGGGGCAAATGTATGCACCCTAAAATGGCCGCCTAGACTTTGGGCCCCATTCTTCAATTTATCAATGTTGGAATCAATTTATCAATTTTCTGAATCAATAATTTTTAATATTTTTAATTCAAATCAATTTATTTGATCAAATTGTAATTAATTCAAAAAATTTAATATATTTCCCAAGTTTTATTTAATTGAGAGAACTCGCTCCCTTTTAATTAAATAAAAATCCCTTTTAATTAAATAAAAAACATTTAATTAAATCATCAAATCATTTATTTTAAATCTTATTTTAATTAAAAGAATAAATCTCTTTTAAATAAATAAAAAATCTTTTAATTAAATATTGGAACCCACTTTGCTAAAAATAATAAATGATAAAATAAAAATAATAAAGTAAAGTGCACTTTCCTATGAGATGGAATCTTTTGATTTTGCCTCTTGAGCACATGGATCAACCAAGATTTAATCTCTACCGTTGCTCATTTCTTTTTGCCTCTTAATCTTGACCGTCTAAGATTCTTTATAAGGAAACCTCTCCTCATTTTCATATGTGCATTTTGTGAATTGTTATGCTACAAGTTTGAAGAGCGATTTTGGAGAAGATTTTGAGCACTTGAGCTTGGATATTGAAACTTCTCTCTTCTTGTCTTCTTCTCTCATGCCCCATGGCAATCCATTAGATTAATCTTGCATTTTCCATATTAGATTAGATTCATATTTCATTTCATAGAATAATCTTGCATAAGCATTTCCTTTCATAGATTAATTTGCATTGTTATCATATAGAATAGATCTCATTTTCATTTGCATGCATCTTTGAATCTCTCATTTTATGGTGTACTTGCATGGGCACAAACATAGGTCAAATCTAAGGGCCTCCATTACAAACCCTTGAACTCCATTAATAAAGAGCTATGAGTCACTATTTGAGACCTCATTCTTGAGAGATCTTGGATGTAATGATTCATAGAAGTGTGACAACATTTTAGCACACAACTGTCCGTCGGTAATTACTCTTTGTAGCTCGATAATTGTTCTACAGTTCGGTTCTCACTAACTAGTATGATCAGAATGCATGAAAACTTGTTCACGCGATAATTCTACAGTATCTTCTTCTTCTGGCATAGTTTCAATAATGAAACCAATGTCTCTTATATAGACGAGTAAATCATTTTCTTTTTGTCCATCAAAGTTTGCCACTTAATCTCATTCATTGATTTTGCCACTTTAACCTTCTTCAGCTGATGTGTTAATAACACATTTCAATCTACTCCATTAGATCTTCCTTGAATTATGTTAGCTGTCGATCTTCATAACAAACCTTATCTGTTACCTAGATTTTATACACTTTCCAACTCATCAATTTATCGGCTAAACTAATTATTTAATTCCTTTCTATTCTTGCTTGGTTAACAAAGAAATGTGTCAGTGAACACAAGCTCAGTTAACACTACTTTCGGTATACACTACACTCCATCGATGTATACTGGAATGCTTCATTTACCGACAACACCGCTTTGTGTCTTTCAGCTCTATTCTTCATCATAGATGAATGCAACATAATAAAGTCAATATCATAAAGTCATAGAATCATCAACAAGTTACTAAATGTATTCCTTATCCTCATCTAACATATACATCTTCCTCATGTAGATATTTATGTTCTTCATCTCTTTCACCTTTCTTCATATGTTTCGGTATAGTAAATTACAAGATAAGTACTATCAAGCTAGTTGACATCAATGACAATATAATACTAATTTAATCATCTTACATATCTAATCAGCAACTCCTCAGTGATCTTTAATCATAGATTCTTCATTCAAGTTCTAAATCAGTTGTAGTTCATCACTCCATCTTCCTTCTCAAAATTAGAATCATAATCTTGCTCCTTATTCTTCTTTTCTTCTTTACAATCCTTTCAAAAATGTCTGGGTTTGCCACAATTGAAACATATTACCTTGGAATTACTAGGGAATTTTGATCTCCCCTTATTCTTGGACTTAGAATGGCCATGTTTCTTTTTGTTCTTGCCTCTTTCTATTGATCTCCCTCGAACACTCAAAGCTTATTTGGCATTTAGTGAGACCTTCCTTCTCATCTCCTTAGAAAGTAGAGAACCAACAACATCCTCCATCTTCAAGACAACTAAAGTGCTCCCTATGACCATGACAATGTCCCATGAGTCTGGAAATGAACATAGCAAGATTTGTCACCTTTATTATTCATCCATTAACACTCTGACTGAGGTCAACTGAGTCAGCAACATATTACATCTTTCTAGATGCTTAGAAATGTATCTTCCTTCTTCCATTCTCAAGGAATACAACTTCTTCCTCAAGAAAATCTTGTTCATAAGTGATTTTTCTTGATATATCTCACTTAGCTTCTTCAAAGTAGATTCTTCATGGATATTTAATTAGAACTAAGGTTGTAAGACACAATCTTATGATACCTTTACTTTTTATGTCCATTACATCATATCATGCAGCTAAAGTTGGATTTATAGGCCTCTGACATTTTCATTGACCACATCACATAGATCCTGATCAATCAAAAAATCTTCCATCATCAGCTTCCACATTTCAAAGTTCCTACCATAAAAATTCTCTAGTTTAATCCTCCATGATATGCTTTCCATATTTACTATCTTGTAAAATAGAAAATGAAATACTTTGCAAAAGCTCCTGCTCAGACCTTGATTAGCTCAAAAATCCTTGTACCCAACAAATAGAACCAAAACTAGTTAGGCTCTGATACCACTTGTAAGGAATAAAAGTTGTGTGGAAATGCTCCTTATGCTGATCTTGAGAGGAAAAATATACAAATTTCAACTTAGCTATTACAAAGATTTCAGGAAACACATAAGAGAATAAACAATATAACAATAAACACATAACACATTGATTTTTGTGGGGAAAACCCTTATGGGAGAAAAAACCCCACACTCCAAAACTTGCATAATGTATTATGAAATCATAAAATTCTTACAAAACAATTTCAATATAAGTTTTTATATGATTTTCACCTCAAATCAAGCTTGGAGGAACTTCTTTAGCATCCTTCTAGCATCCAATATTGCAAACAAAACTCAATGATACAAACTCCTCCTCAAGCCCTCATTTTATAGGCTTCTCACCAACCTGGAAACCATTAGTGGTTTACAAAACCATATAATGAAACTTCATTGACATGTTTTTCTCATCCTTGATATGTGTTTCCCAAGATAGGAAATAATCCAAGTTAAAAATAGTCTCTCACATCCAAAGGCTTCTCCCCTATTTTCACCCTTACAGTTGTCATAAAATGTGTCATGTGATTTCTAAAAATGGGCCTTCCATAATATACTATGAATAAGACATCTTTCAGCAACTAATATTCCCTTTTTCAAGGCACAGACATGTAGAAAAAAATCCAACTACATCTGGAGTTATTTACAAGGTTAAGACACATGGTTTCTAAATAAATGATAGCACAATTTATTGGCATAAATAGTTTGATAGGAAAAACAAGTAATGTTTTTTTATTAAAGAAAAAGTAGGTTTTGAAGGGACCTGAAACCCTTTACAAAGAGGTCACAAAATAGATTCCTTTAAGGCCCACAAAATGAAATGAAACAAGACCATGATGAGAGTTTTACTAGCATGATCCCTCAACCTGAGACCAAAATTGCATACAAAACAAGCATACAACCAACAAGAAAAGAAAAGGCTAGATAGATCTCCAGCCCAACCACCCATGACCAAAATACAATTAATATTTTCCTTTATCCCTCCTTGAGTGGGAATAAAGGGTCATGTCAAAAGGGCATGAAGACGTCTTGGATTGTTTACCTTTTACAGTAATCCATCCCTCTTTCACCTTAGCAACTGCATCCTGCCAAGATAATGAATCTAGTGCTAGAAATACACCACCATGGGGGGAGAACTAGCAACCCCCTCAAAAGATCCAGAGATAGTGCCAGCAACATCTTGAATGATAGGGCCAACAATAGCTATTGGGACAACACCAGCAATAGCCACATGGGCTGTACTAGCAACACTCAAAGTTGGTAGATCACAACCACCGACCAATGCCCTATCACAGTCAATAGAGAAGGAAACACCAACTACCCCATGAACAACTTCATGAGAATCAATTCCATCCTGAGAATAAGTCATAGGAAAATAAGTAATGTTGCATGAGAAGTGTATAACATGATAGACATTTCTAAGCAAAAGATAATGTTAGAGTAATAAGTTGTTTGCTTATTAACTAAATCATATTGATTTAATTATTAAGTGACTTATTATCTCTTTCTACTTAAGATAAACTTTAGGCATATAATAATTAATTATTTTCATGCAACCTAGGTTTGTTCACCTTTTTAGGGTTTCATATATCCTTTATAAGGATTGATCTCCTTTGTATTCTTAACATCATTCAACATAATAATATTTCATTTTGATTGCTACAAATTTTATTTTTGCATATCAAGGATGTCTCCTCTCTCATGGATCAACAGGTTCATGCCTCCATAGTTTTTTGCTTCTCTCTTTCTATTACAAGTGTTTGCATGCAAGTGTTCTTGGGAGCTGTGGGTTTTTTTCTCATCAATTCAACAGATAAGCATGGATTGTAGATGGTATAAGAGTTCAACATGGACATGGCTCATAGGAACTTCATAAATCATGTAACATAGGAACATCTAAGCTAGAAAGAGACACAAAAAGACATAAGTGGTAAATATTCAATTTAGGAAGATGTGAAAGTTAAACAAGGCATAGAAGAAGGCATGGGATATAAATATGTCTCATAGGAAAGTAGAGGGAAAACATATGAAACTAGGAGTCAAATGACAACAATAGAATTTATTGGAGTTAAAACTAGAAAATAAAAGTGTTGGGTGAATATTTTGTTATCGATTAAATAAATTGATTACAAAATGGTTATATCAACCAAAGTGTAATGAGATTAAATCTCTCCTCTCAGAAAGGGGAAAATTCCCTTCTTATTACTACTAAAATTAATAAACATTATTCAACTAGACCTATGTACACTAAACTATAAATAGAGTTTTATTCTTGTTATGTTCTCTTCTTTCAAAATAGATGTTCTTTCTTTTCACAAATTTCAAATAATCAATCTTGTGATAACAATGTAATTGATCACTAAGTACCAATTGGAGCAATAATTCTGATATATAAATTAGTTGACAAAATAATAACTAAGATTTTACCAAAAAAAAATAACCAATAAGACCACAAAAGTACAAAGACTTATGTTACATCTTATGTTGATTTAGGTTCAAAGATGAAGTATGTATTAAGCTCAAAGTATTCAACATACACTACAACTCAAGACATAGAATATAATACAGGCTCAAAGACTCCAAGTTACTTCTAGTTTAAACACTTAACACAATTTCCAAATTCAATAATGCATCTCAAAGACTACCATATTTGTTTTGAATGCCTCTTAGTCAAATTATCAATGCCACAATATCCTCAATCAAATCAAGATAATGTAATAATAAAGACATAAGAACATTATCATTACATAACAACTTGATTCAACACAAAGATTGAATGCAACTTAATTCCTTTATTGATTGAAATCTAATTTGCACTTCAAAATCAAAGTGTTAAAATGCTATTCAAACTAACAAAGTTTTGTTGCATATACTAAAAGATGATATTTACAAAGGAGCCTCCTTATATATATATAGGAGAGCTTATCATAAAAAGGGGGAAATTGCAACTAATTTTGACTTATTCAACAACAAAGTCCTATTTGATTGTGTTTTTCTTACATGTAATTATAATTTTACAAATTATATGTAAAATGTCATAAGAAAATTACATAATTCATAACTAAAAACATAGACATGTTCTCACCATCATCACTCTTTTCCAATAAGTCTTCATATCTTTACAAAGAAACTTGTACTTCAAATTTATTTGGTCCCTATGTAGCTGGAGATGGCTCAAACTCATGTGATGGATTCATATATACTGTCGAATGTATTTTTGTGTTTACTTAGAATGACGTTCAAGGTATGTAATTATGGATAAATTCTCCGCTTCTATATTTTGGAGTGTTGGTGTTGTAAATTCTAATCTTCATGAAGATTGCATCTTATAGTGCACATGTAGAGAAATATTCCAACCTTGAACAAGGTAGGCCAAAAAATTGTAGCTGGAAGAAAATTCTCCCTATAAGAATTTTGATATCACTCTGATACCATGTAAGAATTTTCCTAAATAAAAGAATAAACGCCAAGATCTAGAAGCTCAAGAGATAGCACAAGAGAGACCAGATGATATGATCAAATGAATAGATTCAATAATGATCAATAATCAAATAAAATGAATTAATTACAAAGTAGGAGTGCCTGAATATATAGTCAATGTGATAAGACTCCATGATAAGGAGATGATAAGCTATCAACCACACTAGGTGGAATCACATGTCCACCAAAGGTGGATCATCCTCCATTGTACATCAAAGTATGTTCAACATGTGCAAAAATGAGAGGATGATAATGTGATAAGAGCACTAAAGATGGATCTCACACTCAAAGAGGTATGAGATGACAACTATCACCATCTAAAGTGTAAATTATCCTAACCATGTGCTAAAATGAAATGCAAACTCCTAGGTGTGTCAATGACAACTAATATGCAAATGCATTATCCTAAGTAAACTTAACTAAAGTGTAATTAGTAAATAATTAATTACACCAACACCCCCCCTTAATTTCAACTTAGGGTAATACACTTAAGCTCACAATGCTAGATGACAATGCATGATGGATCTCAGCTACTAGGCCATGTTAGGTACCCATGGAGAAACTAAAAGAGCAATGCAATCTCTCATAAAGTAGAGAAACAAGGAAAACCTCATGGGAAAAACCCTCCCCCAAAAAGAGAGATGAATACAATAATAGAATATGAGAGAGAAGACATCATGTGAGGAAAATATCCCCCCATAAAAGAGAAGAAGTGGAAGAGAGACCAAGTAGCCTCGCCTCAATATAGAATGAACACCAATGGTAAATTCTCCAAGCTTGATGTAGAAATGGCTCCATGAGTGTAGAACAACATTCCTCCCCTTAGGAAGAAATAAGACCAAAGGTGTATCTATGAAGCCTCCCCACAATAGATAGGAAGAAACCTCAAAAAGTATAGAATCTCTAAAACCTTCTCAAGTTTCCCCATGTTAATGCTAAAAGGTGCCTCCTCCAAATCATGCGTACTAAGCCACTCTACTGAAAAAGAAAAATCAGGATTAACTGAGGATGAATGTAGAACATGTGCCAAAGACCCAAGTGTCTCCTTTGAAGATAAAGTGACCTCCTCCAACTATTGTATCAATGTATCCACAATCATGTCACCCTCAAAAGAATAATCAAGTAGAGAATTAAGATGAGGGTCAACGTGATCCCTCGCAACAACTAAAGAAGGATCATCATCACCAAAGAGAAGATGAATGTCATCAATCAAGTCTCCCAAATCTGAAATGTAGGACTCCTCAAACAAACCTGTAATGTCTATCAAGTATTCATCCCATGGAATGAAGTTTGGAAGAAAATGAATATCCTACTGTACTAAATCACCTGAACCCATGGTTGTATGAATGCAAGCATCATTAGGAGCAAGAGTAGAATTAGGCTTAATATGAGGAGAAGAAATGGAAGGATCAAGAACTTGATCATGACTGAGAATACCCAAGTTCAAGTAGCCAAAAATCTCCTCAAAATATGAATCCTCACTATAAGTGTGATCGTATGGTGAAGAATCACTGTCATCAAGAGGAAAAAAATCTTCAAAGGAGTACAACTGAGAAAAGTGATCCACTATCCCAGTAGTAATAAATGCTCCACTCTCCATGTCCTTGATGAAAACTGAATCAGGTGTAAATTCCATGATCTTCTTTGTAGCACCATTTTTTATTTAATAGATAGAAATAAGGTTATTGGTCAAGTTTGGAACACACAACACATCAGTGAAGTGTCCATCCCCAACACCAATACTCTCTTTCTGGTGCAGGAGCACCTAGTTTCTTGTCTAACCTAACTCCTAGATTTTTTCTTGTAGTGACCTTAGCCAAGTCACTATCTAATAAGGACTTAGAGAAGTCCCTAGTGTGTGTGTGAAGAGGTCCAATAGGTTTAGGAAGGTTGCTAGTAATCTTAACTAAGGCTTATTAGACTTGAGGGTACCTAGGAAGTTTGGTCTACATGCCATTTTAGCATACCAATCAGTCAAAGTGATGAGTCCAATTATTGGCTCAATTTTGTTATGATCTTTATATTTTGTTGATACTTTGAAAAACATTTCCAAGACATTTTATGACTTATACTTATGTGAACCTATGCCAAGTACAGATAAAGCCACAAAATCTATGGGTAGCTTGAGTGATATGTTTTGATGACTATTATAAATATAATGCAGTACTTCATATAATTATTTCAAGTTGTTTTCTAACATTTAAGTAGGAGTTGAAAATGTTGACTTGCATATGTGTACTGAATGTTACTAATCTTTTAGGTAAACATAAAGCGGTATGAAGAGTGGCGCATCTACATTAAAGAAGGAGCGTTAGAAGACCAACCATGGTGGGAGAATCCAGCATGGTTTGATGGATATGTCATGCTTTGAAGGAGTTGTTGTTCCAGAGAATATAGGGAATCAGTCTTGTTATATTTCCTCAGAACTGTTATTTTGTTGTCAGCAGTAATTGTATTATGTCATTGTTGTTTTATCTCCTCCATATTTGGTGAGGTTTAATGAGACTTTTCTGTTATGTTTTCAATAAGTGTCAATCCTTGATATAAAGGGATTTTGACTGATTTAGTAGGTAATGAAGAAAGATAGAATTATGTATTCAGTATAGTGGAAGTTTTTATATTTTGTTCTTCATGAATTATTCAGTTGTTATGTAACTAGTTAAGAAGAATTTAATGGAAGAGTGATTTTGGATTATCTCTTGTGTTGAGTAGTTAACAGAAGCCAACCAAGGGGGCCCACTTGGAAGGTGGATTAGATTAAGTTAGAATAGATTGTCTTCCTGTACTTTTTCTATTTTCAAATAGAGTTATTATTTTACTCCTGCAGCATTGCAACTATGGTTGTTCCTGCAGCATTTGCAGAGACGGGTATAGTGAATGTTTTGAGTTGTTAGATAGGCTTAGATTCATTTCATAAATTTTTTGTAGTAATTCCATTCAATAGTCAAGTGTGTTTACTTTCCTACAACAATAGCATAGATTTCTTTGATGCATTTTATCTTCCTGCAGCATAGGTGTTATGACTCCTAAAGGAACTTAGTGCACAAACTGTGTTGTCCCATTTCAAGTCTACATCCCTAGGTTGACGATCTAAATGCATTTCATAATGGGGATAGGTAATATGTAGCATAGATATATAACGCTTAAGAGAGACAATGGCATGATTATCTCTACCTATTGTGAGACTATTCATTTTTGGCGTCGTTTCTAGGGATGGTGTCAAACTAGGAACCTCAATGAGTCATTTATTTTTTAGATTAGTTTCCTATTTTTAGTCCATACCAAGAAGTTGTGAGCTTGCTTCACAAGTCATCAACTTAGTTGCATGCATCAAAGAAGGTGAGATGTTCATGGAAGATTTCTTCCAAAAGAACCTGTTAAACTGAAAGAAGAGTTTGAAAAGCTTGAATTACCATTTCTCGATGCCAGTCCTGAGTTTGTTGCATCATCTTCAATAGAAGAAGAAGAAACCCAAGAAACATTTGACTTCCATCCTTTTGTAGAAATACTAGCCAATTTTCATAATAATCCTACTCTAGGACTGCCTATTGCTCAAAACCCTCCATCCAGTCAACAATACTTTCCAGCCACAGTTTCAATATCCAACACCTCCAATAATGGCAGCTCCTTCATTTCCATTTCCAATTCCAAGTCTTTTTAACAATCCTAACCTCAAGAACATACCTACTTCAGCACTTCCAAAGTTCTATGGCCTTGTTACAGAGGATCCTGACACCTTTTTGTTCGATTTTGACATATTGTGTCAAATTTTTTACTATAATACTGATAGTCATAAGTTTAAGTTGTTCCCAGCAACATTAAAGGAGTCAGCCCTCAGATGGTTCATGGGCTTAGGAGCGAATGCAATAGCTAATTGGGATGGAATGAGAGATTTTTTTCTAAGAAAGTATAAAGAATATTGCAAGGGAAGTGATTCAAAAGGAGATGACATCTTCCATATGTCACAAAGGGAAGATGAGACATTAGAGGACTACATATCATGCTTCTTATTTAACTTATAGAAGAACCTGCAACATGCATTGCAAGAGGATTCACAGATGCTGATTTTTCTAAGAGGAGTGAATGAAAACTATCTTGAAGCTCTGGACCTCATGGCTGGAGGTGATATATCTCAGTCCTTCTAGGATGACCTTCAGAAGATTTGTATAAACTATTCTAGAGCAGCGATCAAGAAAGGAAGGGGATTTCGCTCAATGTTGACTAAAGGAAGTGGCTCTGGTATTTCAAAGATGGAGATTTCAAACTTGTTATCAAACTTCAAGAAAGACATCATCAATGATGTTGCTACACACCTAGACATGATGACCACCAAGAAGAAACATCCTGACACAGAGGCGCAGCTGGCTAAATACTATCCTCATCGCCGCAAACAAAAGAAGGATTATCAGTGCAAATTGGTCAAAAACCTAGAGAATCAGCATCTTCCAACTGAATACTTGAAGATAGATGGAGAGGATGAGCAAGTATTCTTTATTTCTCAATGTTGGCCATGGGCCACGAGACAAGGTATGCCTCAAGACCCATTACAAATTTCAAGTCCATATAATAGTCAGTGGCAAAACCAGAATGTCCAAAGTCCTCCACAGTATAATCAACCCACTTGGAATAATGCTTGGCCAAATAATCAACAGAATCAATGGTATCCTCCACAGCAACCCTAATGGCCATAATTTCCAAATGAATGGCAACAACCACAAGGAAATTGGCAGCCCACTAACCAGTGGAGAGGACCTCAGAAATGGCCTAATCCAAATCTTGGATATCCACCTCCAACAAATATGCCTGTAATAATGTCACCACCTGCAAATACAAATCCTCAAAAGTAGACATAATTACTGTATACACCTAAAAATGGTCATCTAGACTATTAGCCCCTTGCTAGCATTTTTGCTAAATCATCAATTGCTTATTCTTGATCAAATCCTAGTTCTATCATTTATTCAATTATTTTCTATGGGCTAACCATTTTATCCTAAGTCTTTATTTAATTAAAAGGAATTCCCTCCCCTTTTATTAAATAAAAAGCCCCCTCACTTTTCCTCTTATCCTAAGTTGCACAAATAAAGCATTATTCTTATTTTATAAAAAGGGCAAAAGCACTTTTTGTCTCATATGGACACAAAAGTCAACTCTTATTTTCTCATTGGAGGATACTTGTGCACATGGATTGCTCCTCTTTGATGCTCCACCGTTGATTAAATCTTTTGCCTCTTAATCTCCATGGTCCATTCCTTCTCATTTCTTATAAAAGGAGAGCTCTCTTCTTCATTCTAGATCCCCAACTTTTTATGCTGATGTTATGTTGCAAGTTTTCTAGGTCACTTTGGAGCTTTTTGAAGATTTGGAGCATTCTTGGCTTTTGCATCTACATGTTATCATAGTTTCATTTCTTGCATTATCATGGCATTCATAGCTTCATACTTAGCTTAGTTTTCTTTATGCTTTAGATTACTTCATCTAGCTTAATTAGGAGGCTTTGTAATACTTGTTCTTTCATTTCCATAGTTTAGCTTGCATATTCATCTTAATCTAGCTTGAATTGCATTTCATTTGATTCTTGGGGATATTGGCATTATTGCTCTTATCTTCATTTGAATCTCCCATTGCATGGTTTACTAGCAAGGTTATTGGCTTAATAGCTCTAGCTGAGAGCATTCTTAAACACCCTTGCACTCCATGACTAGGGAGCTATGGATCGATTTTTGAGACCTCATTCTTGAGTGTTCTTGTTTGTAATGATTCATAGAAGTGCACTATTTAGAGTACATAATTACCTGCTCAACCTCAACCGAATCCAACAGTCAACAGCCACAACAACAAATGTATGCTACTGATACTTAGCAGTAGCCTGCCTATGCACTTGATATAGCTGAAAAACACCTAAGATCAGGTACTACCTTGCCAGCACCTGAGCCACCCCTTATCACTGAAGTGCCAAACCTTCCTGCAATAGCAGTACCGATTCCAGAGAATGATTTGCCACATATTGTTGCATCAAAAAATGTTTCCAACTCAACCAATGTTCATACATCAGTTAAACCACCTTTTCCTCAAAGGCTCAGCGTGGAGAAGCCCATACCAAAAGAAGAAGATCAGCCATTTGATATCAATGACCAGCTTAAGAACATGCATGTCCAGATTCCCCTGTTTCAAGCAATAAAAGATGTTCCAATTTATGGAAAAGCAATAAAAGAAGCTTGTCTTAAAAAGCCTGGGAGAAAGAAAAAGGATCCTTAAATAGTTCATGTTATAGGAAAATTAGTTGATATCATGCTAGGAAAACTGGTAATACCAAAATATTAAGATCCAGGGAGTCCAGTTGTGAATATCATCATTAATGGCTAGTCTGTCAAAAATGCATTAATAGACTTAGGTGACGCCATTAATGTAATGACTAAGGATACTATGAATAAACTAAGTATTGAAGGGTTGAGAGCTACTCCAACAATATTGCAATTAGCAGATAGCTCTACTGTTACTCCTAATGGAATGATAGAAGATATAATAGGTGCCTTAGATTCTTGGGAGTACCCTGTTGATTTCATGATCCTTTCACCAAAAGTCAACCTTGTTGGTTACCCTGTTATTCTAGGACATCCATGGTTAGCAACAACTGATGCAAACATAAGTTGTATCAGGGAACATGAAAATTTTAGATGGGCAAGACACTAAGAAACTAGCACTGTATCCTCCATCTCAATAGCAGCCAGATTTGAGTACACCTATATAGCCAGACTTAGGAGATGGGGAAGAAGAACTAAATTATGTGGTTCAGCTCATGATGTTACATAGGTAATCCTTTCTAAAGCTACAAGAGGAAGATGAAGTCATTCAGAGAATTCTTAATAATGATTGTGTTGTAATCAAAGATGTATCTGAGAGTTTTGTGTTAGAGTTAAGTACATATGAAGATAATTCTGAGGATTGTATATTACCTTCAGAACCCAATATTATCTACCAGTTGCTACCTAGTGAAGTAAACACAAGTCCTATCCCTGAAGTATCCATGCTTGACCTTATAACTACTATTGAGCTTTCTAAAGGTCATAATCTCCATGTGAATAATAAGTTGCCTCCACAACAAATGGAGAAACTAACCAAACTATTGCAAACACATGAGAAAGCCTTTGCATGGGACTATGGGAACATGAAAGGATTAAGCCCAACACTATGTACTCATAGGATGTATATCAATGAAGGAAGCCTACCCCTTCGTCAACCTCAAAGAAGGATTAACCCAGCATTAAGGGAGATAGTCAAAACTGAATTGCAAAAGCTATTAGATGTCGGCTTTATATATCCTATATCTAACAGTAAGTGGGTATCACCTTTAGTTATAGTACCAAAAAAGGGGGGCAAATAGAGTATTTGTGTGGATTACAGGGAGTTAAACAAAGCTACCAAGAAAGATCACTTCCCATTACCATTCATTGACCAAGTACTTGATACTTTTGTCAATAAGAAGTATTTTTCTTTTCTTGATGGATATAGTGGATACAATCAGATAACTATTGCTCCAAAGGACTAGGAGAAGACTACATTCACATGTCCATGGGTAACATATGCCTATTTAGTTCTACCTTTTGGGTTGTGTAATGCTCCAGCAACATTTCAAAGAGTTGTGATTAGTATTTTGTTGACATTTCACATGATTGTATGGAGATATATATGGATGACTTTATAGAATTTGGAGTGACATTTGATGAGGCTTTGAAGAATCTTGAAAAGGTTCTATTCTGATGTAAGGAGCATAATATATCCCTTAATAGTGAGAAATACTTTATGATGATGCAGGAAGGAGTGGTACTTGGGCATTTCATTTTAGCAGCAGGAATTCAAGTGGACCCAGCTAAAGTAGAGGTAATACTTACACTACCTACTCCTACTAAACAAAAAGATGTAAGATCTTTTCTAGGACATGTTGGATACTATAGATGCTTCATTCAAAAAAATTGTCAAATTGCTAGTCCTCTGTACACATTGCTTACCAAAGAAGCTAAATTTAAGTGGACACAAGCATGTGATGAGTCCTTCTTGCAGCTAAAGAAACTCCTAACATCTGCACCAGTCCTAAAAGGACCAGATTGGTCCATTCCATTCCACATCCATAAAGATGCATCGGATTATGCCATAGGTGTTGTGCTAGGATAAAAGCCTACTAACCTTGAGAATGCAGTTTACTATATCAGTAAAAGCCTCCATGGCCCTGAATTGAACTACACAGTTACTGAAAAGGAACTCCTAGCTGTAGTTTATGCATTAAACAAATTTTGACACTATGTCACAGGCTATCCCATTTTTTGTTCACACTAATCACTCGGCAATAAAATACCTGATGACCAAACCTGCTATAATAGGTAGATTGGCAAGATGGCTCTTATTATTGTAGGAATTTGATATAACAATTGTTTATAAGCTAGGGAAGGCCAATGTAGTTGCTGACTACTTATCTAGACTACAAAATGCTGATGAAGACACTACCACTAGTAGAATTTGGGTAAATAAATGACCAGGTGACTAAAAAGTTTAGTCTCATGACTAAAAATTTTAGTCACATGACTAAAACTGATCATGTTCTACCAATATAAATGACTAAATAAATGGCCACTTTGGTCATTGGGTAAAATCACAACTAAAATGACTAAATAAATGACTAAATAATTAGTTACCCTAATAAAAATGACTAAATGAATGATTAATACTCCTTTACACATTAACATTTGATAATATCATATACTTATATTCTTAGAAGTTGCATTTCACCAATAATGTGTGTTCGCTAATAGACTTATTGTGCGAACATTATTCCAGCCACTATTTGCCAATATCTCTAAATGGTAACTATATTTAAAATTCATCTAAGCATTTTGCAATTAGAATTTATATAGATCGGGTGAATATAATCACTAGTAGAATTTCACAAACAAATGACTACATTACTAAATATTTTAGTCACATGACTAAAAATGATCAAATTCTATTAATTTTTTTATAATTCACAAGTATAAATGACTAAATAAAGGACTAATTTAGTCATATGATAAAATCATAACTTAATAATTGGTCAAACAAATAAAAATGACTATTACTCCTCTATTATTTTTTCTTTCAAATTTGATCATAATCCATATATCTTAAGCCCCCCTCTAGTCCAATAGCAATACATTACATCCTAGAATTAGACATGCCTCTAAAAAAGTCCTATTTGGGTCCACAATTCTCAGTAGGTTATGTACCCAACAATGTTGGTTAAAAAAAATGAGTCATTTTGATGGGTCAAACAATCACCTTATGAAGATGTTGGCAAATCTTGTTTGTGAGCTTTGGTGCATTATGATCTTTTAAACAATTGCCTTTTGGTACAATTTCTCGTTGATGATTTTTAATTTATAGTTATTTTGTGATATTTTTCTCCTTGTGCTCTTTTATGCTATATTTTATACTGATGATGGATCACAAAGTGTGAGCTGAAATTTTGATGCAAAAATATTCAACATAATCTAATCCAAAAATTTCATCATATAAATTGTGTAGTTTTTGAGTCAAATGTATTTAGCGAAAGCATTAAAAAGGGCATTTTTTGAGTCAAATTCATTGCATATAGGTTAAAAACACTTATCTGCCCACCCAATTTGCAAAACCTTTAGCAAGTATTATGCCTTATGAATCATTCGTTATAGTTGTTATTTCCCCTTCTACTATAATTCATTTCCAACATTGAATTACATTAAATAATTACAATATGAAAAATAAATATTATTAAATAAAAATGCTTAAATATTAAATATTAATTCTTAAATACTTAAATTATTATTTTAGTTATTTTAAATAAAAATTAAAACTATTTCAATTGTCTAAAATTAATAAATTAATACAAAAGAAACATTATATTTTTAATAGACACAACAAATAAAGGAATGGCGGGAAGTGATCCAGAACCACATTTGATTTGGCTCCATAATTTTTTCTTCAATCTGTGAGTGATCGAGTTAAGTGCATGAGAGCGTGGCAACTAGGAGAGTTAAAACTAAGTTTCATACCCACATGAGCGTTCCTTTTTAGGGTTTGACTATTTTGGGGGACTACTGAGAAGGAGCCCAATCCATAATCCTCCTCAGAATAATCATGAGAAGAAGAAGAGGAGGGGTTTATCGCAGTAATGGTATGTTTTTGGTCACCTCATTCTTGTATTAAGAAGAAATATTATTGGTTGTCAATATCCAAATACAAATTTATGATTTAAGAGTCGTTTCTATTGTCTCTACAGGTGAAGTACTTAAGGGAACCAGAAAATATGACAAAAGGTAAGCCGGTTATCTTTGCAAGTGAATTCCCAATCTATAAAATTTCAATCATTGTCAGGACGCTTCTCATGCTATGTGAGTTTGAAGGATTTAATATTATGAAAATGGTGACATAATGAACCCTAATACCTAGGGCCAGAATATTCCAAAGATATCCAATCTTACTGTCATTCTTCTGAGCTAAGAATCTTGATCGAAGCAGGTTTTGGCAATCCCATCAAAACACTATACACAAACCACGACTGGCAGCGATGAAAGTAATTTTTAGGTAAAAGATAAGAACATGATGTTGTAAGTTGTAGGAAATATAGTATAGAAGATGAATCATGCAAGGGATATTATAGAAGTGATGCACTTCTATCTGACCTTATGGACCTAGAAATGGTGGATTCAACTTGGTTTATGTCCTCTTCCTAGAGAGCTTTTACAACCGACTCCAATAGAGAAATGAATTTTTTTGGTTTTTTCCCATCTCTAGTTTTTTGAATTGATATTAGTAGATCAATTGCCGCATGTGTGATTTGATTAGCTTCTTGTGGAATCATCTGCATAGGTTCTTAAGGAGTCCAACTGTGATTAGGTTTCTCTAGAATGAATTGCACAGTTTGACTAAGTTCTGATTCATTTTATCAGTCCACTGGACTGAATATTGTTTTGGAGCCTCTGAACCTATCAATAAGTAGAAGATTAAAGCTAATGGGTCTGGTAGAGATATTTGAATCACAGTAATTTTATTAAGGCTAATTCATCTGGTTTTTGCACAGGACTTATTATTAGGGAAAGGTTCAAACTAATCGATTTAGTGTAGAGACCAAATTTTTTTAATCTGATTAGATTCTGGTTCTTTGGGTCTTTCTACCAATCCTATCATGATAGAAATAATCAAGCTCCACTTATGCCATTAAAACCCACCTCCTCTTTTCTCCATCATTGCCGCCACCACTTCAATTTTTTCATTTGTCTAAGGGATCTGCACTTTCCTTCATCAATGTTGTTAGATGTCAGAAGGGGCTTTTGATAGATTTTATGCCGATGATTTCGGTTGAGAAGAAAAGTATGTGAGAGATATCTTCAAGTTTGCAAATTTTCCTTGTATTCTGAAGTTTTTTGAAACACTATCCAGTAAACCCTTGTGTGTGCATTACAGAAGGTGTTGTAGATGATGAAGAAACTCCACCGCTCAAATAATGAATAGGGTGAAATTGTAAGACAGATTGGGGAAGCTTTGTGGTCAAAATGAGAGCTTCTTGGTAGACTTGTGTCATTGGAGATGGGTAAAATACTTCTAGAGGGTATAGGGGAGGTTCAAGTATGCACATTCGATCCTATTTTTGAGTTGTTCATAATCATGAGCTGAAACTCATTTTTTTCATATTAAATACCATATGTAATGTGGGGGCTGGGTATGTTGTTTGGAGACTATTCTAGTGATTGCAAACAAAAATTGAATATACATTTCATGGACAAGGTGTATGCATCAGACTATATGTTAAGGAACTTGATATTTAGTAGAAACTGTTGATTTTTTGGGTTCATATGTAATCAGAAATTAGCTTGAAACTACAACAATTGTTACTGTGAAATTTTTAGCAACAAGATTTTATGCTCCATCCTCTCATGGGAAAGTTTCAAATCATTTAAAGCTACTTTCTGAATCATTATTTCCTAATAATGTTGAGGAAACATTAGCTTATGTCGATTTTTTAGGGAACATAAACCTTTGTCATGTTCCAGGAATACTATACAACACAAATACACTGGAAAGCTTCAAGGCTCTTGATAGGAAAACTCTACTAAATTTGGAAGCCAAGAAGGTACCTGTTGTGACTTTAATTAGGCCAGTAAAATGAATACTTTATAGTTTACATTCTTTTGGAAATGAATGATTTGGTAAACTTAAGAGCTTTACTCTAATCATCTGCAGGGAACAAAATAATTGATAAAAGTCTCATACAATGATTAATGATGACATATTTTGTGTTTTTAGATTTGGGAAGATATACATTCTGGAAGAGAAAAGGACAACATCAATTTACTTTGTAGATTTTTTCTAATTCCATTTGGAGATTTAAAGAAATGGAACTTCTATGATTTGTTTTCTTTTCCAGCTTTAGTTCTTGATCTTCCTGCATCATTTTCCAAATTGCAACAAGCCTCAGGTATTTTTAACTTCAAAGAGGTAACAAAATTATTAGATTTTGATAAACTTTTCATTTCATCATTGATAAAATTATAATTATGTTCTTGATAGAAGATTAATCTTTTAGTTTTTTTTCCTTTGAAGAGAAATGCTTTATGAGCTTCTTTTAATGAATGGTGCCAATCCGAATCAACTACAGGTTATTGCAATCCCCATTTTCTTTTAAAGTAACAATGGTTGTTCATTTAATGGATGATTGTTTAGAATTCTTTGAGTTCTTTTTATGTTCTTGAGTGATAGTTGCAGAAATGTATTTATGTCCTCTGGTGGTTTTGGCACACCATAGCTTACAGCTGGTTTGGCATAGTCAACCCCTGACAACTGGGAAATCTTCTCTTCATTACTGCAATCAAATTGATCAGTTCTAGTCCTCCTAGTAGAAGGCATTTTATCATCCTTTTACAATGATGTTTTCTCAAATTTTTTATCATTCTCATCTAAGCTCTCACTGAAATTAGAATGAAACAAATGTTGCTCTTTCAAACTCTCTCCACTACTGTGTGTAGCTTTACCTTGTTGCCATCTAGGAAAGGTTGGTGAAATTTGCTCATCCTGATGAACAACTTTACTTTCTGCATCACCCATACTGCCTTGATCTAGGAATGATATCAAGCTTTCTTGAGTAGTTCTTTGTCCAGCATGAGAAGGTCTCGTTCCTATTAAACTATCTGAATGATGAACTTGATAAATAGGAACTCCTTCACTCATGATATGGACTGATTTCGTGGCATGTGTTTGTAGTACATTATCAGAAAGAACATGAGGTAATGCCTGTGGACAAATGAACCGTTCATTTAAATTTGTGACTCCTTAAGGAAGTGTCTGTTGATGAGTGAATTGCTCATCTGAATAAGACAGATTAGAAGGCAAACCCTACTGATAAACATCTTGTACATGCAAATTCTCACTAGAGCAAAAATCTCCATTGAACAGATTGTCATCTTGTAGCACCCTTGTGCTACTGTATTGTTGATCAATAGGTGAAGTATTGTGAGTTTTCTCCCCCTGTGCAATCAACTGGACTCCTCCACCTTGGTTTGGAGATGACGCCACCTGATTTATGGTATTGAGACCAAGGTCATTGCTCAAACTGGAACCTTGAGGAGCTTCAACCTCATCATCATGGGTTAAGTGTACAGGATCAACAAGTTTGGGAGCATAAGTACCATGGTTTCCAAACTGAGTATTCAGCATTGTATGTTGTTGAACATGTTGTTGCAAATATACACCACCAAAATTTATTTATGGAACATAATTTGTTGGTGTGTAGCTATACTATTCTGTAACAAAATGAGGCCACACAGTTTGATGTACTGGAGGTGGGTACTGAGTGATTCGTTGAAGATCCACAAAATGAAGCTCATTCGACCTGAGATCCAATATGGGCTGGGCAACCTTAGTATCAGTGAATCAGGCATCACCTTTGTAAATTGAATCTAAGTGGCTTGGAAGCAGAAAATCATTGGTCTAATTGCCATCTGAATCTTGGAGTGTTTTAGACTCTGTATGTTTATATTGGAAGTCAGGATGAAATGCAGCAAAGGAGGATATGGGTCTTCCATAATCTAAATCACGGATACCCTCTGATGGAATAACTACTGAGTGTGGATGCAAATTTATCAGCTCATGGTTAAAGTGCATAGGAGTTTCTGCTACTGCAGATTGTTTGACTGTGACATGCATGGGCAGAGAAGAGAATGGAGCTGAAAATGTAGGTGATTTGATTGCAAAAGTAGAATTAGATATTGGTGGCTTGGAAGACAATGGCACAACATTTGGAAAATTTACAATCTTCTGGCCATCTTTTGAATATTGAGGTTGTAATGAATCCATGTCTTCTTGAGCTCTTCTAGCAGTGTTCTAGTTCTCTGCAACATCTAGTCCAATCAAATTATGCAGATGTTGTGATGAAAAACTCACCATACTGTCTGAATGTTTTCTTGTGCTCATCTCCATGATACCATTAACTGCATCAACATATTGCATCTTAGAATGCCTCGAATCAGCTATGACATCAAAATGAGTAAGTTCGTTATCTGATCCAGTGAAGAGAAAGATCCGCAGTCGTGAATACCCATCCTTATTATCTAGTTTGTAATACTCTTCCATCATATTTTCAAGATCTTCATCAGAGGACACAAAAACTAGAGCATCAAGGTCCTCACCTGGCAACTGATACTTCAGAACAAGAGCCTGTCCATAAACATCAAAAAAGTTTTGCATAAGTCACTCATAGCCACCATTCTTATTCACAGTTATAATACGTGTTTCACCACCCACATATCTAAGCTTCCCATCACTAAGCCTGGGAAGAATTTTCCCCCAAAACTACACATGAACTTCACCTTTCCTTGGGAAGAATAAGTGGATAGGCCTGAATGGTAAGATTGGTGCCTAGACTAAGACGGGTGATGAAGTCCAGTTTGCTGACTGGAAGCAAAGGATCCTTCATCCAAGTGATACCCACCATCATTGCTAGACTGAGAAGTTTGTATTCCTTGTAAAGAGTCATTGTATGACGGCTTGCAATGGCTCCCATAACCATTTGAGTTGCCTCTTTCTACTCCACTGTTGATATTTTTCTGGTCCTCATTGAATTTGTTGAAAGATTTTGCAACCTAAAAGGTTATGATGAGATGACAAGATTACATATTCAGAAATTTTCTTCTCTGACAACTGAAAATTAAAGTGAAATCACCTTGTAATATGGAAGGTCACAAAAAGAACCATGTAAGTCTATAAATATAATAATATTGTATTTTCCATTTGGTATGAGGTTTGCGGCAATGGCTGATTTTGGGTTTGTTTAGTCTGAATTTTTAGTTTTTTTAATGTTTGGTCATCCACACTTTACATACTGTCTGTTCATTGAAACCCATAACTTTTAATTTAAATCAAAGACCAATGTTGGCAAATTTCTGGTTTCCCTATTCATTGCCTATTCATTTACAAAGTGTCTTTGTGTCTGTTAAGGTCCAGCTAAGTTCCCCAGCTAAACATTGCACATTGTCTATGTTTCCATCATGTCTTCCTATTCTATCATCTGTGTGCAACTATTTTAGTGAATTTTGATTTCTGGTACTGATTTTTGTTTCCATTTGCTTGTTGGAAATTTCCAGTTCCTCTACCCACCTCTTAAGTTGCTACAGATATTCTATGGCATCTGCTAAGATCAACGCCTTGTCCATCAACATTAATATGTTTTGACATGACAGTACATGTAAAAGGCAATACATCAATTCTTGAGTCTTTAGAGATAAGTTTTGATATGCTTAAGAAAATGGATTTTCCATGACACACAAGTACATTTTAGAAAATAATTCTGGAAGGTATAAGGTGCTCAAAATGTATTTCCATGGTTGGTGTATCATGTTTATGAATTCATATCCATGTTTAAGAGCTATCTCACTGTCAAAAAGAAAAAGAAGAAAACTTTAAAACTCGCATGGATCAAAATCCCCCCTAAATTATAAATTCTAAACAAAATGTCCTTGAAAGATTGCAATGCTGAGATTTCCTAATGATTTCCAAAACAAAATATGGTTTAAGCATAGTTTTTCTAGTGAAAATTTTGTAATGCAAATAAAATATCTGTTTCAAGATAGTTTGAAATGCCAAAATTTGGTTTAGTAGGCATATTCCATTCGAACATAAAAAAAGATCTACCAATGAAAAAGATTATCTCTGATCTCCAACATAAATTCACCAAGGGACTTTACCATTGGTAACAAATGGAACTAGAGACCAAAGAGTTAAAAACTTCTCATTCAATTTTTCTCTCCGCCTCTGCTGTGCTAGTACATGGCTAATACTCAGATCATCATGCACAATTATGTGACCCACTACTTTTTTTATTGATGTCATCTTCCATGAATTCAAGTGAAATTTGATCTTTGTATCTACTATCAAGATATAGGATTCCAAGCAAGACCTTTTTCAGTAGCCTCTATGGGCTAATCACTACTTTCCCATTAAAGACAGAGTTGCCTTTATTTTCCCATTTGGTAAAAAAACCCTTGCAAACAAGTTGTGTGTGCTCAATTTTTGTTGGTTTTGGATTAATTACCTCCAAATTTGTCAATAAACTAGCTTGTTGCTCCAATATACTGGACAATGTCTGAGAATAGTGAGTGTCATCTAATGACTGAGGTGTTGATTCTAGAATGGTATTAAAGCCATTTGAATTTTAATCTAACCTAGAAGAACATGCATCTCAGGCTCTGAATAAGTGCATAGCTGAGGGTCAACAATGGATTGAGATATACACTCACTTGAAATACCAGATGCTTGTAGTCCATGACTCATATCCTCGTACATATAATCCCAACTTTCAAGTGAGGTTGGATCTACATTCACATGGTCACTATTTTTCTATTTATGTAGGACCTGTAAGGAATCATTCCTGCTTGCCAAGGAAAATTGAGCACCAATAATATTAGAACAGTTTTCAGGATGCATTGTCTTGAAGTATTCACAAACTTCAACTTGCATTGATTCATTTCTAAGTTGTGTAAAATCGGTGTCTTTTGTATTAAATGTTTGTAGAGGGAGTGTCAAATGTTTGGAATTTGGTAGGATTTGTACACATTCTAGAATAGACAATCCACCATTTGGTATCAAAGATGGAAGCAATCCCACTTGATCTTTTTCATCTCTGTCTGAGCTTTATAGACTGGAAGTTAATTGATCAGAACATATCGATCTCTGATGGTCCCTAAAAAACTCATCATGTGTTGAACAGGAATATGATCTTCTTAGATGGGCTGCATCAAATACAGATCTTGAGTAGTGGGAAGAAGCTCTAAGGGACTATGAAATTCTTAGGAGGGAAGTACCGGGTGATAAATAAGTCACTCAGTCTCTCTTTTGTGTTCAAGTGGCACTGAAGAAGGCTCATGGTATCATAATCCCACCTCTTGTATCATAATGCTCTTATAGGCCAGTCCCTCTAGGATCAAAACATCTACACTTTAGTCAAGGACCATATTGTATTATGGCTTCCTTTGAATACAATACTAGTATAAAGACCACCCATTCCTACTCTACTTCAGTAAAGTAGTAGTATTGTTCACTATCCATAACAATGGTACAATAATATTGTATACTATCCTTAACATTCCCGCAACACAAGACATTAGCTTTAAATATTCCAAATGCCATATTCCCTGATCACATCTACATGCTAGCATTAGTCCTTCACAAAGTATCACCACTAATCATGATTAACTACTTTTGAGATCTTTGAATTATTCCCACTAGTAGTTATCTGGTGATCTGATCATAGACATTAAGGATGATCACAGTACATATTACTATCTTTCTGATTTGATCAGGGATCCTGAAACATTAAGTCCTTTATTGTTTAACTCCACAAATAGTTAAGTGTTCAATCACACTAAAAAGACATTGTTTCTAATATAAGGCTGACTGTCTTTTGTTCAAAACAATCTCATTCACTGTCTAAACTAGTAGTTTTACTGTAACTGTCTACTAGGGTATCAAACAAATTTTGCAAGACAACCATTCATTCCCAAACCAGTTTTATTTGAAGTCTCCTTCATTCACCTTTACTTCTTCAAGGTCCTTGAACTCTAATCTCACAATGTTGTCCACAAGCAATACCATTAGTAACTCTTTGTAAAGTCTATCAATGCATCACTCCTATCTACTGTCTCACATCAATACCCCAACATCAAGGGGTGTTCACATATTCTAAATCCAATGTCATCAAATAAGATCTACTGTCATAGTGACAGTCATGTTTGACTGTAGTAAAGAAGTTAACCTGCAAATCCCAAACCCCCTTTCATAAGCATCGATAGTGGTTTATCATATTGTCAACTAATGTTTAAAATCCTTCCAAAGCAAGGAATAACTATTATCTCAACAAACAAATGGCAAAACTCTTCCTGTCACACAAAATTGGGACTGTCTCTGTCCTATCCATAACTGTCCTCATGTATAAACCAATAACATGAATCAATGATATTTTCCTTTTATAAAGGATGTTGATCAACAAATAGTCGTCACATATTTCCATGTACCTTAGATCAAGAATAATTTCAAGCAAGCAAACTTTGTCCTAACTGTGACTGTCATTTCTTTGACAGTTAGGAACTCTATTTCCCAAAATATGTAGTCCATATTCATTGGTTTACCTATACCACGTGGTAGATGACTTATTAAATTTTCTTTGGCATAGGGACTTGAGCGTACATAGGACAATGTCTCATTGTCTCAATTAGGGGAGGATTCTTTTAATTGCAGAAGATATTCTCATAATGTTTTTAAATTCTAACTAAGTAGTCAATAACTATATTTATTCTGTATTTCTCTGGTTTTTCTCTGCAACTGTCCTGTTGTTTCATATTTTTGATGATGGTAAAGGCATATTTTTGTTAAAGTGTTGATTGGGGATGATAGGGGTGTGAATTAAATTCATTTTTTCTTTTGAATGGTTGCATTTGGTTAAGATTTGCAAACGTTATCTGCATTTTGGTGAAAGCTGTCCTAATCCTCAAATAGGGTAACCCGAGAGGCTAAATATGTAGTTTCTCTTAGTTGGAACGTGTATCAGACCCTCTAATTTGGGAAGTGATGAGGTGGGGTTGTACAACAACTGTTCTGGAGGTTTCAGGTGTCCATGTAGGAGGAGGCATGTGTTTGAAGGCTGTGGAAGGTGACTGTTCCAAAAGGCAAATGTAAGTCTGCCACAGAAAATTCAGTCTCGGTGCAGAAGTTGTAACTTTTGTTTGCACCGTTGGATTTTTCTAGGTTTTGGATATATTTTATATAACCAAGTTTGCAAGGGCCTCACCGGAGCGATTTATTGAAAGAGTTCGGGATCAAAAGTTATGAGTAACAGAGTTCGGTACTGTTACAGTTAGGACAGTAAGAAGACTCTTCTTGTTTGTTTGATCACAAGAGTGTACCAATAGGTCAAGTGAACATGAGTGAGTTTGCAGAGCCTTAGGAGATTGCTTAGGGTGTTAGAATGTTCCATTTCATTCAGGGTTAAAGGGACACATTGATTGGAGTGTCTTTAAAGTGACTCTTCGATAAGGAGAAGTTGACTGTCATAGTGGACAGTAAGTGAGTTTTTGCATTCAAGTGTGGGGGTGCATAGTATAGTTTGGAGAAGACACTAAGGGTTTTAGGGGGACATGTAGAAGATCCCTTTTGTGTCAAGGAGTGGTGGATCCATAGATAATGATCCTAGTGGATAGGTCCTTGAAGGGTAGTGAAGTGTGGGTGAATTAGGACAGTCACAACACCATATTGGCAATATGCATGAGTGTGTAAGTTGAATGGGTGCAGACATTAGCATGTGGAGTCTAGTGGAGCAAAAGATTTTTGAAAACCACTAGCCTTTTGAGAATTTAGGCCAAAAAATCCTAATTCAGTCAATCATTAACATTGAATCTGGTGACTACTTTGAACATGCAGGATAAGGATGTTTTAAAGTCAAGTGCAAGTGCACCTTCATTGCCTGCCAAATCTTTTAATGAAGCGAAAGAATTCAAAGACTTAATTTGGTATCCATTTTCATGCTTTTTGTAGAAAATGTCAGATGTTTAAGCATGCCACACATAATCTTGGATTAAATAATTAGATAAACAAATTACTAACCAAGAAATAGGGTCGAATTTCCAAACTCCCAGTCTCAGATGACTACGTACTTTGATAGGTTATTGTGCACCTTGATTAGAATTGTATCTATGATAGAAAGAAGCAATTAAAATTATTGTTTACAAAAAAACACACTAGGTTAGTGGGGACTTGAAAGTAGATCCAATTAAAAAAAGTTAGGATAAAAAGAATCCTAGGATCTGAATAAGTAATAAACATAATTCAATGTAAACATAACTAGAAGGGTTAAATCCATGTGGGTAAAAGTCAAACTACATGATCCAATAAGAAGCACAAATAGCCATTTGAGAGGGGAAGACTCCTCAAGGAAACACAGAGTTGATGAAAACCAACTTGGAGCAAGGATGGTAATTGGTGTTGTTACACATCAACAACAAATGTTCTAGTAGAGGAACCAATAGTTCATCATCCACTGCCATGACAAATTGATGTAAATATTACTAGAAGAGTCAAACACATGTGGGTAAAACCCAATCTGTATGACCAAACTTAAAATACAATTACCATGTGAGGAAAGAAGACCTCCCAAGGAAACAATGGTCCAATGAAGACCAAATATGAAGGCCAAGGATGATGATCAACATTGTTACACAAATGTAACAATTTTTGTGGTAGAAGATGCAACAACATTGTCATGTCCCCTTTTGTATAATAATTTTGGCTGGACCACAAATGCCTACTTTTTAATTTTCATGTCTTACTTGGTCCATTTTTGTGTAAATATTCTCCCTCTTCTCTCCCCCTATGTCTCTCTTAGGTCCTTGAAGTCTCTTAAGTGTTGGGGTGTGTCCAGTCTTTTAAGTGCTTGTTAGCCATAGGAGTTTTGAAGCTCCTCATCTTGACATGCCTTTATATCTAAGTCTGATCTTCCCTTTGTCCCTTTTATGCTAGAATTTCAGACTTGTCCATCTGTTTATGCCTTCCTTTCATTCCTTGCTAGAGTGTTGGAGCTTCCTTTCCTTATTTAACCTTCTTATGTTATCCTTGACTCTCAACTCTTGATTGAACAATTTTTCTCAGTTCCTTTGTAGGAATAGGACTTGTGGACTTACCTCTACCTAAGTATCTCTTTCTTGTCATGCTTGACTCTTGGACCCCACCAATAAGTATTTATGATTCATTGGAGTTCTAATTTCCTTCATTCCCTTACCTGATTACTTCACCTCAAGGCATAGTAAAAGAGACATCCATTCTCAGCATATCATAGCATTCCTTTGCTCTATTTCTTGCATTTTTATAAAATATCAATGCTTTTGACTATCATAAACTCGTGAATGTCTTGTGATCTTTCCATCAAAATATTGCATTCATGCATTACATGGGGCATGCTTTGGTGGGTGAAAAATGCTCAATACAACTCATCGAAATAATATGAAGCCTATGGAACACAAGAGATCCCTCTCTTAGGAAAGATATAACATAACAGAATTGGGGATGCCCTACGTTCAAATGGATACTTTGTGGGCAACCCTTGTGATTTGTTGGTGTCTTGACTAAAGGAGTTGTTCCTTCATGCAAAGAGCTATGTTTTAATCTCTGAATTTTTCTCCTTTATTCATGAAATTGCATGGAGGTTGCTACTCTATTTTTTCGCCATTTTATTGCCCCTTAGATTAAGAAATTTACATTTTCTTTCATGTATAGAATGTGCTTCTCACAATGATGGAACCTACGATTCTTCCTCTTTACATGACAATCACAAACTTTGACTCATAACAGTCATTGACATACTTTGTTTTGAATGATTTTCATAACCATTTACTATCATAACCCTTGAACTATAGATGGAAAAACTTGAAATCATGTTTAATGGAAAGTACTAGTATACATGGTATGATTATTCTTTAAAGGGTACTAGCTCAATGGAAGAGTACCTACTTTACAAGTAGGAGGATGGTGGTTCAATTCCATTGTGCCCTAATATGACTAAATAAATGACTAAATTAGTGACTAAATAAATGACTAAATAAACGACTAAATAAATGACTAAATAAATGATTAAATAAACGATTAAATAAATGACTAAATCAAAGACCAAATAAACGACTAAATCAATGACCAAATAAATGACTAAATAAACGACCAAATAAATGACTAAATCAATGACTAATTCAATGACCAAATCAATGACCAAATCGATGACCAAATAAACGACCAAATCAATGACTAAAATAGTTTAGTCATAAATTTGGTTGAGATAAATGACTGGCAATAAACTACTACTGGTCACGTGACCAAAATTAGTCATTTATCTACAATTTTTAGTAGTTTATTTAGTCATATATTGTTGTTTTTGTACTAGTGTACTCAGGTTGAAGATACATTTCCAAATGAACATTTGTTCCATATAGCAATCAAAAACCCATGGTCTGCAGATATAGTCAATTATCTTGCAAAAAATAAGATGCCCCCACATTTTTCTCAGAAAGGCAAGAAAAAGCTTGCAGAGAAAAGCTTTCAGTTTTCATGGATAGATAACAATCTATTTTACATTGGTCTAGATCAGATTATGAGAATATGTGTAAGAGAAGATGAAGTATATGATATACTCCATGCTTGTCACAATGAGCCTTGTGGAGGTCACTTTGCACCAAAGTGAATAGCCCTGAAAATCTTAACAATAGGATATTATTGGCTTCAATTACACAAAGATGCAGCCAGTTATACAAAAAAATGTGATAAATGTCAGAGGATAGGTCAACCAAAAAAATCAGATGACATGCCACTTAATCCACAAGTAGTAATGACACCCTTTGATAAGTGGGGTATGGACTTCATCGGACCAATTGATCCTCCATCAAATGGAAAATCCTACATCTTGGTTTGTATAGATTACTTGACAAAATGGGTCGAAGTGAAAGCTATGCAGAATGCAAGGGATGAAAAAGTAGCAGAATTCTTGTATGAAGAAATTTTTACTAGGTATGGAGTCCCCAAAGAGCTTGTAATAGACCAAGGAGCACAATTCACATCAAACCTGATCACAAAGCTAATGAAGGAGTATAGCATAAGGCATATGAAGTCTAGTCCTTATCATCCACAAGAAAACAGACAGGTAGAGGTGACAAATAAAGAAATAAAGGCCATATTAACAAAGACAGTACAGTTGCATCGCAAGGATTGGAGCAGTCAATTAACAGAAGCAATCTGGGCTTACCATACCACATGGAAGACAACAACAGGGTTCACACCATTTGAATTGGTGTATGGAAAAGCATCAATGTTGCCCATAGAATTTGAACACTAAACATTGCGCACAACACTTGAGTTAAACATCAATCTTCTTGCAACACAAATAGAATGTCTCCTCCATCTTAACTCATTGGATGAAAGTGCAAGTCAGAATTAGAGAGAATATAACTAATCCCAAACCAAAGGAAGTGATGGCATGATTCCCATATCAAGAACAAGCAATTTCAAGTAGGAGATTGGGCTTTATTATATGATTCTAGATTCAAGGAGAACCCAGGGAAGCTGCAAACTAGATGGCTCGGCCCCTATGAAATTCAATATGTCTTTGATAATGGAGCAGTTCAGCTGACAACACTTGATCTAGTACAATTTAAGCTACTAGTCAATGGACACCGCTTGTGCCTGTATCACAAGCCTCAAACCAAAGAAGAATTTTTGAAACAGTTCAACATGCACAGTTTAACAGCCCCTCAAGAAATAGTTCATGTAGTAGAAGGTGAAAGCCTTCCTCCTGCAGCATCACCATGACATATGTTCGCTAGCACTCATAATAAAACTTCATTTAATGAGTTATACTTCTTCATTCACTTTTCTCTTTTCTTCTAACCAACTCATCTCATTCCTATTTCTACCACCCACTCAAATTCCATGTCATCCACAATTTCTATTTTCAAATGCTTTCAATAAAAAGTCACATCAGCAATCTTATGTGGCCGCCGAAATTAACACTTTCATCAGCTCACATTCATGTACAGTAACTAATCACCAGGTACAACTTTCTAACTCCTTACTTAATTTTAGCACACAGATTTAATTAATTATATCTAGTACTGCATTAAATGTATAATATATGCCTTAAGCTAGTTTCCCAACCTCGTGCTAAATTTAACAAGTGAGGACACTTGTTCAACTTTCGTAGGGGGTAGGGGAAGTGTACTAACTTCCAAGTGTCATTCCTAAACTACCCTTTTCATACCCCTATCACATCAGTGTTGTACTTAGGCTGCATTCCATTAATTCTTTTAATCCTTCACACATTTCCCGTAGTTTCAAATTCCAATTTCCTAAACTTGACATTACTTCAAAAGGATCATAATTAATTTTTGAGGTAACTCACACTTAAGGTATTGATGTCCTCTAAAATCAATGCCATTATTATAGTTCATGTCAAGTAAAACAAAGGTAATGCAAGCAAAAATATCAGTATTTTCAAGAATCGTAATTGCATTTCAAAAGAGGGAATTTGCAGAGAAACTGAAACCTTAGCAGTGGGTTGGAGAGGTGAAAATTAGAGATTGGGAATTATTAATATGGGTGGACAATTACAAAGACATGAACCAGTCGTTCATGGTATTTTGCTGGCAGATGTTGAGGTAGTCCGCAGGTTCAATACATGCGGTTGGCTTGGCTATTTTCTTCATCTTACAGAGTTTAATGAGGAGGTTCGAGCAGAATTCATGAGTACATTTGAAGAAGGACAAGAAACTATATGGGGATGGACAGTTGTTACTACTGAAGAGAGAATTGTGGAAATTACAGGGTTACCAGTTGTGGGAGAACATTATCCAAATGAGCATGACACCAGGTCATCTCGAGCTTAATTCTCTAGGCCGGGTGATCCTCCACTTGAAATTACTAAGCAGGAGTGCAGTAGATTGTCCCTTCCACAGCCATTTCTAGAACTAGCTACACACATCATCAGGCATTTAACTTGTGAAGGAAGATTTTCAAACCTGCATGCTCATTATTTTAAACTGCTTAGTTGTATCAAGCATAATCTTCAGGTTAATATTCCCAATTTTCTTTATAATATGCTAAGTATCAGTGCCGAGGAAACTCAAAAGGGTAATGCAAACTCCATTAGTCACCATGCCCTAATCAAGCTTTTGGTTGAAAAATCTCTTAGGGATGTTTCCCCCATGTCATGGGCAAAATTTTTCCAAACCAAAACTTTGCAACCCCAAGTAAATCATGTGGCCCAACCTCTAGAAGATGTAGTAGAATCTTTCAGCCCTACTGAAGAAGCAGCTATGAAAGAAAAAGAACTGGAATTACCACCAGAAAACCAACCTCCTGAACCTACTCCAAAGAGTAGTGTACCCACTTCTTCCTCAAGAAAAGGAAAGCAAAAAGTTAGAAAAGAAATCCCTAACTTAGAAGGAGAAATTTCAAACCCTGCAATTTAAATTAATAAAAGAAAATGGTCGAGTCCTATAGTAACTACTCCTACAACATCTACTCATACAGCACATAAACCAAAAAGGTCTTGCCAACCTAAAATTGTAGTGGTTGAAGAGGCAATCGTGCGGAGAAGCCCTCGCATGAGAGGACATGTGTCTCCACCTTCTCCTCAACACCCAGATGTTCCAGCACCAAAACCTGCTAAAGAGCCATCCATTGAATATATTCCTAATGACTCCCCTGTGTAGGTAGAACCCCATCATATGGAGGAGCCTCCTAATGAGCAAGAACTTAGCAATAGCATGCCATAGAATGATCAAGGAATGCCTGAACCGAACCCTTAAGTAATGCAAGAGAGCATTCCTATGAATGTTCAATCTACTCCTCCTCAGCATCCTGCATATTCTAATGTATCCATTATAGCCTACTAATCAATGTGATTCACTAATTACTTTTAGGAGGCTGCTAAGGAGAAGAAAAAGAAGGCTAAAATGCAAGAGTTCCCTTCATCAACAATTCAGTCTGTCCTCTTTCATCTATACAACCATTTTATCTTTCAGAAAATATGGTGGAAGTAGGAAAGAAATCAAATGCAAAGGGAGATGTTTGAGAAGGATGAGGAAATTGAATCTCTCAAAGAGAAGCTAAGGAAACAGAAAGAGAAAATGGACAAGGCCTTAAAACTAGCGGACCAGGTGATAGCTTGTAGACCACCACCTAGGGTATATACTATTTTCTTAAATAAGCAATTTCTTTCGTTCCAACTTTTGATGACAATGAAGGACATTGATTGTGAATTCAAGTCGGCCCAAGAATTTTATGGTTTGTATCAAACTCTACCATCATGGCAACAAAATCTATTATGTGAGCTTTATTTGCACAATTTTATTATCCCACATGAAGTAGAGTGGAATCCTTTGCTCTATATAGGGGACATTCACTTAAGGGCCTTGATGTCATGGATGCATAATGAGACAAACTATGACAGACAGCTGAACACCTATAGGGATCTGGAGAAATTTGAAACTTTTCCATTAAGGGCTGAATCACATAAGCCTGATGTTATTTTGAGGGATTGGCTCAATTTGACTTATGGGAGACCAAAGCCAGAAATCAAGGAGAAATTATTTCCATTGAGGGATAAAGTTTATAGAGATTATCAGACATTGCCCAATTTTATAGTCCAAAGAGCTCTTTCAGGGGTCAAAATTAGGTGGAATAGATTGCCAGAAGCTTTCATAAAAGTAGAACCACATAGCCCAATTAATTATGAAGTAGTTGTCCACATAGTGACTAATTACATGAAGTTGGGATGATAGCCTAGAAGGGAATTATGGATGCCTTTATCCTTCCATCCACCTACACTCTTTTAGCCCCTATACGACATCAGTACTATTAGATTGGATTAGTTGGTTGAGGAGCATCAAGAAAATTACTTGGAATGCACAAGGGGGTTCTACTACACTTTCAGAAGTGGAAAGAAGGGAAAGACGACCGTTGGTGATTTCAGGACCATAGCCAGGAAATACAATGCTTGAGGACAAGCATTCTATTAGTAGGGGGCAGATGATGAGTCCAATTATTGGCTCAATTTTGTTATGATCTTTATATTTTGTTAATACTCTAACAAACATTTCCAAGACATTTTATGACTTATACTTATGTGAACCTATGCCAAGTATAGCTAAAGCCACAAAATCTATGGGTAGCTTGAGTGATATGTTTTACTGACTATTATAAATATAATGTAGTACTTCATATAATTATTTCAAGTTGTATTCTAACACTTAAGTAGGAGTTGAAAATCTTGACTTGTATATGTGTACCGAATGTTACTAACCTTTCAGGTAAACACAGAGCGGTATGAAGAGTGGCACATCTGCATTAAAGGAGTGTTAGAAGACCAACCATGGTGGGAGAATCCAACACGGTTCTGATGGATATGTCATGCTTTGAAGGAGTTGTTGTTCCAGAGAATATAGGGAATCAATCTTGCTATATTTCCTCATAACTGTTATTCTATTGTCAGCAGTAATTGTATTATGTCGTGGTTGTTTTATCTCCTCCATATTTGGTGAGGTTTAATGAGACTTTTCTATTATGTTTTCAATAAGTGTCAATCCTTGATATAAAGGGATTTTGACTAATTTAGTAGGTAATGAAGAAAGATAGAATTATGTATTCAGTATAGTGGAAGTTTCTCTATTTTGTTCTTCATGAATTATTCAGTTGTTATGTAACCAGTTAAGAAGAATTTAATGGAAGAGTGATTTTGGATTATCTCTTGTGTTGAGTAGTTAACAGAAGCCAACCAAGGGGGCCCACTTGGAAGGTGGATTAGATTAAGTTAGAATAGATTTTCTTCCTATACTTTTCCTATTTTCAAATAGGGTTACTATTTTACTCCTGCAACATTGCCATTGTGGTTGTTCCTGCAGCATTTATAGAGATGGGTATAGTGAATGTTTTGAGTTGTTAGACAGGCTTAGATTCATTTCATAAGTTTTCTGCAGTAATTCCATTCAATAGTCAAGTGTGTTTACTTTCCTGCAGCAATAGCATAGATTCCTTTCATGCATTTTATCTTCCTGCAGCATAAGTGTTATGACTCCTAAAGGAACTTAGTGCACAAACTGTGTTGTCCCATTTCAAGTCTACGTCCCTGGGTTGACAATTTAAATGCATTTCATGATGCTGATAGGTAATTTGTAGCATATATATATTACCCTTAAGAGAGACAATGGCATGATTATCTATTGTGAGATTGTTCACAAAGCAAAGGATTGATTGTATCAAATGGATAAATGATATTAGAAGTGGTCCTAGTGTTAGGAATGGGAACACTGAGAGGGGGGGTGAATCAATGTTCACTGTATTTTAACTTTTCACTTTAATCTTAATACTGAATTATAAATGCTTAAGTACTGAAATAAACATTCACATAAACATGAAACATGAAACATGAAATCAACACATGACACCAATATGGTTACGGGGAAACCCAAATAGGTAAAAACCCTGGTGGGACTTGATACTCACTAATAATCTGCACTAGTGTTTTGTGATCCTTGTTAGAAGATCCTTTACCCTGTTAGGAGTAGCTTTACAATGCTTTTAGTACAGTAGACCTTGTTAAGGGTCAGACCCTATTAGGATTATTTTACAATGATCCATGTTAGGGGAGTGGACTCACTGTCCTAGAGCTCACTGCTCAAATGATGAAGGCTACAACCTTCTGAATCAGATACACACTATATCTGCAGGTGAACTGTTCACTGTGACACTATTTGTTAGATCAGTTCCTTTGATGTGATGATGCTTTGACCTCTAGCAAAGGTCTAATACATCACATCCTCACTTCGCATACCTTTTCTCTGCTTAACACAACTCTCTTCCAACTTCCATACCAAATACAATGGGCGCATCTCATATTTATATGCTCATACAAACAAAACAATTAGGTCGGCCCTATAACTAATTACAAACAACGCTTCCAAATGAATTGGCTTAAGCATGCTTACAATTATACATGTACATATGTTGACATCCTAAATACAATGGGTGCATAGCCTTTACAACATTAATTTATAATCGTAAACCAAAATAGTCACTGTAGGCTCTATGTTGTGTTCTCTACTGGCACATACTAGCTGTGTAACTTTAACTGACTATAACTTTCACATTTTTGCATATCTACTTATGCACTCTTAGACTAAGCATAAGTATAGTCTAACAACCTTAACTTCCAAGGCACATACCATAATGCATCTGTACACACGTGCGCTGATGCTCTGAGTCTCTGGTGCTTTGTATGCCGTCCAATTTTCAACACTTAACTGAATTCTAATCTTTACACTTAGTGCGCTGACTCCAAACTGTTTTATGACTTTGTTGCCATAATGAAAACACTATATCTAGTCATATATCTTAGTATAGAAAACTTTCCAATACCTAGGAGGGTTGGATTAGCCTTAGAGGTCATTTAAGACCTATTAGGATGACTTAGAGAAAGTTGTCAACAAGAATGTAAAAGTTGTCAATGACAACTTTGCAATTTTGTGAAGTTGTCATGACAACATTTTGTCAAATGCATGTCTGAGAGCCAGAGGTAGTTAGGGGTCCTTCTAACCGATTGGATCGGTTCCCCTATGATATTTAAGACATTTCCCAATCAAAAAAAAAGGTTGGATCTCTGTAATGATTTTTTTTTTGGTTTTATGAATAGATTGGTGTGACTGTGTGACTGTAACAGAGGCTAAAGCTTAGTTATCCTTCATCTATGGATTAGACCAGAGCATTTAATTGCATGTATTAATTTTTCATAGGTTTCTAAGTTTATGTGTCTCTTTGTTTTGGTATCTAGGCTTTCCTTTTTGTATGTTTTAAAATTCCTCCTTTGTGACCAATTTACTAGTGCATCCAGAGTTGAGGTCAATAAAATGCCTCTAGCATGAGTTCCCATGGAAGGATTCATATGGCATCTTGGGACATGCTAGGGTATTGTATATACCTTTTAAATATGTATTTTCTTGACCAGGTTTGTAGTAGAACCATTTTTGGAGTCAAGCCCTAGGCGAGTCTATGCATGCCCAATTAGGAAGCTTCACAGTGAATCAGCAAAAGATAGGAGGCTCGGGGATTGAGGAAGTTAATCCAAGTGAAGAAGAGTGAATTTTAGATGCTAAAGACTCAATCCTAAGAAGGAGAGTCCATGACCAATCCGACAAGGGGTGTAAAAGCTAAACCCTCACTGAAAACTAGAGAGACCTAATTAGGCCTAGAAAATAAGCATGGTTTTAGGAAGTATAGTACAACCAAATTAAGGATCCAAGAACTTGTGAATCCAAGAGAAATTTGAAAAGGGTGTCAGAATATGGTCTTAGATTTTTAACTTTTTTGGAGATTTTGTGAGCTATACCCAAAAAGGAGGTTTGGAGACCTAGAAAGGCCTAATAGGGCTTTAGGCCTAGTTCAAGGAGATCGAGTATTGAATCAAGGTGGATGGAGGTTAGAACATCTCAAAACAAGTTTAGACAATACAAAAAGAAGTCTTCTATCTTAATTGCAGTATAGTGACCATTTCTTGGTAAGGATATGAACTTGTGCAATGAGTTCCTATGAAGGAGTTGAGGAGAAAGAAGGGAAACACAACTTGGTAGAGAGGTTTAGTTGAGTGGAGGTGATTGACAAGAATCCCTCAGTAAATAGGGTCTAAGGTAACCCTAGTAAAGGCCAAGAGAAGGGCCTAGATCCAATCCTAGGTGAAATAGGACTAGATAGCAAAGACCTCCCTATCAAATTGGTATCAAAGCCAATCAAAGATTGGGATAAGGCATAGTATATGTCAGAAGGTGGAAGTACATGAGTGGGAGAGTCCACCATGGTAACCAATGCTGAGTTGGCAAGGGAAGTGGTGGAACAAAAGGAGAGGAACTGGATCCTAGAAGAGACTGTAGAAGCTTTGAAGGATAAGCCTGATGAAGTTGCAGAGGCAGCTAGTAAAATGCAAGAAAAGTTGGGAGTTGAAGATGACAAAGGAAAAATAGTAGCTAAGGATGATTACATCCCTAAACCAGATCCACCAATGCAAGAGGAACCCTTCCTTAAAGCCATTAAGGCATTGGGAGGCAAAGCACTTGAGGGGATACCCCTGTTCACCGTCAAGATGGACTCAGAGCTAGTCATGGAATGGATTGAATGGATGGAGAATCATTTTGAGTGTGAAGGTGTCTCAGAGGCACAAAAGGTGAAGGTATCCAAGAAAAGACTCAGGGGACCAACCCTAACATGGTGGAAGTTCCTCCAAGAAGAGAGGGAAAGAGAGGGGAAAGGACCAATAACCAATTGGAGGGATATGGTAACAAAGATTAAAGATAATTATCTTCCAGAGGATCATGAGATCCAAATGCACAATAAGAGGCAAGATTTTAGACAAAAGGAAATGGATGTGGCTTCTTACACTGAGGAGTGTCAAAAACTTTTCTTAAGGTCAAAAGTTCAAGAAGAGGAGAGCATCTGAGTAGTTATATATTTGGGTGGACTAAGGTGGAGTATCCAAGAGGAGATTAGTTTGTGGACTCCTACTACTATTCACAAGTGCTTTTAATTAGCCCTAAAAATAGAAGAGAAAAACAAGAAGAAGCAAGACTCTAATCCTAGAGGTAGAGGAAGAGGAAGAGACTCTAGGGGACATAGGGGTGGATATGGTGATGGAAGTAATGAGCCAAGAAGTCAAGGAGACTCTAAGCTAGTTGAGAAAATTAGTGAGCCAAGTGGGAGAGGTAATTATGGTAGAGGAAGAGGATTTCAAGGTGGTGGAAGACACAGATAAAGTAGTTTCAGCAGAGGGTCACACTTTGCAAGCATGAAGTGTTACAATTGTGGTCAACTAGGCCACCCTGCCTATAGGTGCCTTGACAAAGCTTCTAGCTCACAAGGGGAGAAGAAGATAGCTTATGCACAAGAGGAAGTGGGTAGTGTGAAGTCACTAGAGCTTTGCTTGGATTTAGAGCATGGTGAGAATCTCATGTTTAGGAGGGTTCTACTCAAGGAACTAATCAAAGAATAACCTAAGCAAAGGAGGGCTCTTTTTAGGATCAAATGTAAGATCCTTGGAAAAGTTTGTAAAGTTATCATTGATTTAGGTTCAACTAATAACATAATTTCAGAGGAGGCAACCCAAAAACTGAAACTTGTTAGGATAGCTCCTACTCATCCATACAAAGTGACCTGGTTAAACAAGGGGCAGCATGTTCTAGTGAATGAACAAGAGTGGGTGGAGTTCATGATAGGTGGTTATCAAGATAGAATGTTGTGTGACATCCTACCAATGGAATATTTCCATTTTCTATTAGGAAGACCATGGCAATATGATTGGTATGTAGTATACCATGGGAAGAAGAATATGTATACCTTCAAGAAAGATGGGATTACCTATAAAATATAGTCACTTGTGGAGGAAGGATTTGCAAGTACATGTGATCCTAATGTACTTTTGATGAGTAGGAAGGAGTTCTTGCATGAACTCAAGGATGAGGAAGGAATTGGACTATCCATAGTCCTAAAGCCCAAGGAAGAGACCAAGGCACTATACCGCACCTTGCCAAAAGAAGTAAAACATCTTTTGGATCAGTTTAAAGATATAATTAGTGATGTTACACCAGCTACTCTTCCTCCTAAAAGAGAAATTAGTCATCAAATTAACTTTGTACTTGGAGCATCTTTGCCTAACAAAGCAGCATACAAAGTGACCTCAAACCAGAATAAAGAGATTGTAAGGCAGATTCAAGAGCTACTTGATCAAGGGTTGATAAGAAAGAGCATTATCCCATGTGTTGTCCTAGTGGTTTTGGCACTAAAGAAGGGAGGTAAGTGGAGACTATGTATTGATTCTAGGGAAATCAATAGGATAACCATTAGATATAGGTTTCCTATCCCTAGATTAGAAGACCTTATGGATTGTCTTGGGGGGTTTCAATACTTCACCAAAATTGACCTTAAAGTGGGTATCACCAAATTAGAATGAAATAATGGGATGAGTGGAAGTCCACCTTTAAAACTAATGAGGGTCTTTATGAATGGTTAGTTATGACCTTTGGGCTTACAAATGCACCTAGTACATTCATGAGATTAATGAATGAGGTCCTAAAAAATTACATAGGTAGGTTTGTTGTGGTGTACTTAGATCATATCCTCATCTTTAGAAAAACCAAGGAAGAACATATGCAGCACCTAGAGGTGGTCTTGACAAGGTTACATGAAGAGAAACTAGCCATCAATCTAGAGAAGAGTGAATTTCTAAAGCGAGAACTAGTTTACCTAGGCTTTGTGGTGTCTCAAGGTGACCTTAAGATGGATCCAAGTAAATTTGAATCCATACTAATTTGGCCCACTCCTAAAACAAGGACAGAAGTGAGGAGCTTCCATGGATTAGCTCAGTTCTATAGGAAGTTCATAAGAGGCTTTAGTGAAATATGTGCACCCTTGCTCAATACTATCAAAGGATGAGCTAAGACCAAGTTTATATGGACCAAAGCAGCTGAAGAAGGTTTTGAAAAATTGAAGCAAAGAGTGGCAACTTAGTCTATCCTAGTCCTACGAAGCTTTGACAAGCTATTCATAGTGGAATGTGATGCAAGCAACATAGCAGTGGGAGCAGTCCTTAATCAAGAAGGAAGACTGGTTGCATTCTTCAGTGAGAGATTGAATGAGGCTAAGTCAAGGTACTCATCATATTATTTGGAGCTCTATGCATTGATACAAGAACTCAAGAAATGGAGGCACTACCTATTGCCTAAGGATTTTGTAGTCTATACAAATAACCAAGCATTAAGCTACATCAACACTCAAGAAAAGCTAAGTCATAGGCACATCAAGTGGATGGAATTTCTCCAAGCCTATACCTTTATTATTAAACATAAGAAGGCTCTAAACAACAAGGTAGCTAATGCACTTAGCCAAAGGTTGTTGACTGTCCAATAAATTTAGCTTCAAAGCATTGGTTTAGAAGGATTTAAGGAACTCTACAAGGAAGATGAGGACTTCTCCAAGGCATATAAGGTATGTGATGAATTTGAGAATCATTGTCATAGTGAGTTTTCTGACTACAAATTTCAAAATAGTTTTTTATTCAAGGGTAATCAATTATGTGTACCCAACGGACATTGAGGGAGAACCTTATACAAGAAAAGCATAACGGGAGCCTTAGTGGGCACTTTGGCATGAATAAGACATTGGACCTAGTGCAAAGGTTTTACTATTGGCCCAAGATGCCAAGATATGTAAGGAGGTATGTAGAGAAATGTATTTTTTGTCAAAAATATAAAGGCACTTCTACTAATGTAGGTTTATATCAACCTTTACCAATCCCAAATAGGCCATGGGAGTGTCTAAGTATGGATTTTATAGTAGGTTTGCCTAAAGACAACTACTAGTTTTGATAGTGGCTTTGTGGTGGTTGATAGGTTTAGTAAGATGAGTCATTTTATACCATGTAAGACCACACATGATGCTAGCTATATAGCACACCTTTTCTTCAAAGATGTGGTAAGGATTCATGGCCTACCAATCAGAATTGTGTCAGATAGAGATGTCAAGTTTATGAGACACTTCTGGAAGACTTTATGGAAGAGATTAGGCACCCACCTTGTATTTGGTTCAGCTTATCATCCTCAAATGGATGGCCAAACTGAGGTGATAAATAGAGTATTGGGAAACCTCTTGAGATGTCTTACAAAAGAGTATGGACAAGTTTAGGACTAGGTATTACCACAAGCTAACTTTTCTTATAATGATAGCATAAATAGTTCTATCGACAAGAGTCCATTTGAAGTGGTGTATGGCATGCACCCAAGGGGTGTGTGTGAGCTCAGAGAAATATGTAATTAAGGAGGAGTGAGTGGTCATGTTGATGACTTGTCTCAATCTATGCAAGAGGTACATGAATAGGTAAGCAAGACATTGGTAGAAGCCAATCAAAAAGTGAAGACTAGAGTAGATGAAAGGAGGAAAGATTTGCAATTTGAAGTAGGTGATTGGGTGATGGCACACCTTAATAAGGTAAGGCTTTAGAAAGGAATACCCATAAAGCTCCAAATGAGAAGGGTTGGACCATGTAAGGTTCTAGCCAAGTATGGCTCCAATGCATACAAAATAGGCCTACCTAGTGAACTGGCCATATCTCTGGTTTTCAATGTCCAAGATTTGGTTTGATACAAGGGACCTAATGTCAAAGAGGAAGAACATAATCCATATCTTTGTCCTAATGTCAAAGACCTCAAATTACCAGTCCCAATGAAGCACCAAGCTCAGAGGATCCTAGACTCAAGGGTGAAGAAACAAACTAGGCATGGTGTCTACATGGAACACTTTGTGAAGTGGAAGTCCCTACCTGAATCAGAGGCTCAATGGATAGAAGATAACAACTTCAAGAAGCTATGAATTGGTTTGGCACTCTTGTCTCCTAATGGAACTTAGTTTCTTGTTGCAGGGGGAGTATGGTGCAGGAGCACCTAGGTTCTTGGCTAACCTAACTCTTAGATTTTGGCTTGTAGTGACCTTAGCCAAGTCATTATCCAATAAGGTTAGATAATTACCTATTGTGTGTGTGAATAGGTCCAATAGGTTTAGGAAGGTTGTTATTAGTCTTAACTAAGGCTTTATTAGACTTGAGGGTACCTAGGAAGTTTGGTCTACATGTCATTTTAGCATGAGAATCAATCAAAGAAAAGGATTGACTATATGAAATGGATAAATGATATGAGAAGTGGTCCTAGGAGGGTTTTATTAGCCTTAGAGGTCATTTAAGACCTATTAGGATGACTTAGAGAAAGTTGTCAACAAGAATATAAAAGTTGTCATGACAACATTTTTTCAAATGCCTGTCCAAGATCCAGAGGTAGTTAAGGGTCTTTCTAACCGATTGGATCAGTTCCCCTATGATATTTAAGACCTTTCCTAACCAAAAAAAAAGGTTGGATCTTTGTAATGATTTTGGTTTTGTTTTATGAATAGATTGGTGTGACCGTAACAAAGGCTAAAGCTCAGTTATCCTTCATCTATGGATTAGACCAGAGCATTTCATTGCATGTATTAATTATGCATAGGTTTTTTATTTTTGTGTGTCTTTTTTTTTGGTAGCTAGGCTTTCCTTTTTGTATGTTTTAAAATTCCTCCTCTATGACTAGTTTACTGGTGCATCCAGAGTTGAGGTCAATAAAATGCCTCTAGCCTGAGTTCCCATGGAAGGATTTGTACAGCCTCTTGGGACATGCTAGGGTATTGTATATACCTTGTAAATATGTATTATCTTGACTAGCTTTGTAGTGGAACCATTTTTGGAGTCAAGCCCTAGGTGAACCTGTGCATGCCCAGTTAGGAAGCTTGACAATGAATCAGCGAAAGATAGGAGGCTCAGGGATTGAGGAAGTCAATCCAAGTTAAGAAGAGTGAAGTTTAGATGCTAAAGACTCAATCCTAAGAAGGAGAGTCCATGACCAATCTAACAAGGGGTGTAAAATCTAAACCCTCATTGAAAACTAGAGAGACCTAATTAGGCCTAGAAAATAGGCATGGTTGTAGGAAGTATAGTACGACCAACTTGAAGATCCAAGAACTTGTGAATCTAGGAGAACTTTGAAAAGGGTGTCAAAATATGGCCTTATATTTTCAACTTGTTTGGAGATTTTGTGAGCTATACCCCAAAAAGGAGGTTTAGAGACCTAGAAAGGCCTAATAGGGCTTTAGGCCTAGTTCAAGGAGATCGACTATTGAATAAAGGTGGATGGAGGTTATAACATCTCAAAACAAGTCAAGACAACATAAAAAGAAGTCTTATATCTTAATTGCAGTATAGTGACCATTTCTTGGTAAAGAGATGAACTTGTGCAATGAGTTCATATGAAGGAGTTGAGGAGAAAGCAGGGAAACACAACTTGGAAGGGAGGTCTAGTGGAGTGGAGGTGATTGACAAGAATCCCTTAGTGAATAGGGTCTAAGGTAGCCCTATTAAAGGCAAAGAGAAGGGCCTAGAACCAATCCTAGGTAGCCCTATCACTTTCCCAATCACATTCATGTAAGTATGATTTCCCATCAAATTAGGTGGACCTTTGCAAGGCTCAAATGATGAAAACATGGACTTTGAAGAAGCCATATGATGAAAAGCCCCTGAATCTAGAAGCCATCTACCTGAATCGGGATTTGAAGAAGCATATAAATCTTTTCCTTTTTGTGTGATAAATGTGTGACCCTTTCCTTTATCTTTTTCCAAATTTTGTGAAGAAGAAGTTGAGGTATACATCCTAGAAGGAAAATTGATCTTGTTCTTTACAAGAAGATTCTTCAATTCATCAATGTCTTTCTTATAAAAAAAGTGTTCTTCATGTCCATCCTTTTTGTAATATGCACAAAATTGTTTCTCCTTCTTTGAAAATTCACTCTTTTGAGGTGATGTAGAAGTGCCATGTTGTGTGGAAGTTGATTTTGCACTTTCTTGTCGAGACTTAGGATTCCAATTATTCTTCCTCTTTTGAATTTGATTTCCTTGACTCTCATGATTAGCCACCAATGCCTCGGAAGTTGAAGACTTGAGAATCCCCATACTCATTAATTTAGTTTGTTCCAACATCAACATTTCTCCAAATGCTTCAAATGATGGTGTAGTAAAGGCACTTCCCATGGTCATCTTGTGAGTATTGTAGCTTGACACAAATGTTGCATATTCTGAAGGAATATTTCCCATCATATGATGAATCAATTGTGAATCCTTGATAGTGATTCCACAATCCTTGAGTTGTGCTCTCAACTCATTGGCTTTGTTGATGAAATCTTGAATTGTGTCAAAGTTCTTAGGATCCAATTTGAGAATTTGTTCTTGAATTGTGAATCTCTTATCCTCATCCACTTTACCATACAAATCTTCAAGTTTATCCCAAGCATCATTGGCATTGCCCAAGGAGGGAATGTGAAACAAGAGATCTTGAGTAGCACATGTTCTTATTATTCCAAAAGCTTGAGAATATTTTACTCTCCAATCAATTAATTCCTTATCATCCACATTAGGTTCTTAAATTGTTCCATCCACATAATGATTTAGTCTTTTACCATTAGCTTGCTCCATACATTTTCTTTCCATGTAGCATAGTTATGTGGAGTTAATGGTGGAAATCCGTAAGGACCCATAATGAAAAATTGAAAGAGAACTAGAGAGAAAGATACACAACCACACAAGGAAGACCCCCAAATCACTCAATCAAATAACACCACCCCCCCAAAAAAAAAATTAAAAAAAAAATGATTTGGGCACTTTATATATAGTGTGTGTACAATTGCCACTTGTCAAAATGGACCAAAGTGGACTTTTGATTTTAATGATTACAATAGAAAATATGAAGCTATAGTAGACTCAAGAAGATAGGACACAAGATCACTCAAAGATCTAATCAATTACAAGTGCCAAAATAGGCCAAAATAGACCATATTGTGAAAGTACTATGTCCACTCAAAATTTCTCCAAACTGATACCAAATCTGGAAAGTAGACAAAAAATGATGCACTTTCAAATAAAATCACACTTGAAAATGTGTTCGTATGAACCCAAACGAAGCCTCTAAAGTTGCAAAAATAGGGATCAGATAGGTATAGTCACCAAAAACTATAATTTCTTCAAAATCTATGCACCAAAACCAGAAAATAGCTGCACCACTTAAAAGTTCAAAAAATTCCACCCAAAATCTAAAAAAATTGCACTCAATTTGGAGTCCGGATGACCAAGTTATGGCCTCCCAAAGTCGAACTACCAAATCAAAATTGCATATGGAGAAGGCTGCAATTTTTTCAAACCTTGCTGATGTCACCAAAATATGAGATTAAATTTGATGTCCAAACGGTTGTCACAACAGTGCAAATGTGCCTAGAAATGGCAGTCAAATGGATGTCAAATTTAACAGTACAAAATGATGACATAATCAAGAGGTTAAATTTGATGTCTTGAAGACTGTCAATTGTATTAAAAAAAATGTCCTCTATAAAGGCTAAATGGTCGTCACATTTAAGATAGAAAACTCTGAGAAAAATATTTAAAAAATTAAAAATACTTGATTTTTTAGGTCTGCCACGTGATGGACTGTGATTGGATGTCGTGCGGTTGACATGGCACTGGGTGTGTGTGTTGGGCCACATGGAAGCCCATGTGATGGTTGACATTGTAGGATGGGACTAGAACTTTAGTCCCACATTGAGACTATGGAGGACTTCGGGACTAGTTTTATTTGAAAGGCCACAGATTAAGGTTAAACAGTCGCAGATGTGAGCCGGTCCAACGAGCTGAGATGCGAGTGTGGTCGTGCCTATCCAGGTCAGTCGGCTGAGCTATCATGGCAAGTCGGTGACCTGAGTCAAATGTCTAACTTGTTACTGATTCGTCAACCCAAGCTGAATGTTGAACTTGTCGCTGAGTCGTGCTTCCAATCTGAGTCCTTTATGTGGTGTGAGTCGTCATTCTGATCTGAGTCAGTTATGTACTGGAAGTCAGTGATCCAATCTCAGAGGGGTTGATGCAAGTTGGTAATCTGACTCGTGTTATCTATGTGGCGACTCAACTTGAGGTAGAAGAATCCAACACACAGGCCTAATAGGCCAAAAAAATTGTCAGATTTGAGAATTGGACAATATTATAGATCCAAAAAAATAATTGACGAAAATAGAAATAAATTCAGATCTGAAATAGAAATTGGCAAGAATATTACCCAATTGCAGATCGGGCCTTAAAGGTCCGATTTGTAAAAAACATTTGCCTCAAATTTGAATTTTGCCCAAGATAGGCAAATTTATAGTTAAAATTTATGGAAACAGCCATCCAAATGCAATGGTGAGGTTCGATCATTCTCAAAATGCACACACAAGATGTTGATCTCGATTTGGTTCGTGGCCCTCCAAAAGTTAAAGCAACAATGGCTCTCCAATGGGTATGCAATGAAGACTCTTATGGCTCTGATACCATGTAAGAATTTTGATAGCACTCTGATACCGTGTAAGAATTTGCCTAAAGAAAATAATAAATGCCAAGATCTAGAAGCTCAAGAGATAGCACAAGAGAGACAAGATGATATGATCAAATGAATAGATTCAATAATGATCAATAATCAAATAGAATTAATTAATTACAAAGTAGGAGTGTCTAAATATATAGGCAATGCGATAAGACTACATGATAAGGAGATGATAAGTTATCAACCACACTAGGTGGAATCACATGTCCACCAAAGGTGGATCATCCTCCATTGTATATCAAAGTATGTGCAATGTGTGCAACAATGAGATGATCATAATGTGATAACAGCACTAAAGGTGGATCTCACACACAAAGATGTATGAGATGAGAACTATCACCATCTCAAGTGAAAATTCTCCTAACCATGTGCTAAAATGAAATGCAAACTCCTAGGTGTCTCAATGAAAACTAATATACAAATGCATTATCCTAAGTAAACTTAAGTAAAGTGTAATTAGTAAATACTTAATTACACCAAAGCTCCCAATTGGATGAAAAATATGTAATTTAGAGAAAAAAATCTTGAATTTCATGAAAAATATGTAATTCCAAGAAAAATCCCAAGTTACATGAAAAATATGTAATTTGGAGAAAACATCTCGAATACATGAAAATTATGTAATTTGTAGAAAAAACTCCAAATTACATGGAAAATATGTAATTTGGAGAAAAAATCCTAGATTACATGAAAATATGTAATTTGGACAAAAAAATTGTAAGTTGCATGAAAATTATGTAATTTGGACAAAAAATCCTAAATCACATGAAACTATGTAATTTAGAGAAAAAATATTAAAATACATGAAGAGTACAAATATCGAGAAACTCTTCAACACTACATAAAATATATACTTGCTCAAAAATTCCTTAACACGACATAAAATATGTAGTTGCTCAAAAATTCCCTAACATTGCATAAAATATTTAGTTGCTTAAAAATTCTCCGACACTACATATTATATGTAGTTGCTCAAAGATTCCCCAACACTGTGTGAGAAAAAAATTGACTAACTCGAAAAACACACTTTGAGAAATTTCCAAAAAGACAAATGAGAGATCTTATCAAAATAATTTTTTGAGGGATCAAACTACACAAGAGAAATTAGGAATTGCCTTGATCTATGTGTGCTTAGAGGACATGAGCTACAAAAACAAAAACATTTTGTAGGGGTTATCCCATGATTTGGGTGAGCTAAAATTGAGGATGACAAAAAGTTTCTATAAAATGGATGGAAACAAAACATCAACTATGAGATAGAAGGTGAAATTAAAACAAGATATTCACTATGAATTTGCATAGATGAAATGTCAACGTGCAAGGATATACAAGGTGAATTGGGAAATAAAAGAGTATCACAACATTATTTACATGAATGTTGTGATCGATCGAGAAATAATTCAATATGGGAAAATGTTGATGTGTAAGGACACGCAAGGTTAATTGGGAAATACATTGGTAAATAATAAATATTTATTTTTTATGTACATCATCAATTTGAGGGTACTAAAACAAATAGTTTCATGAATATATTTTTTGTGAATATTTATTTGTTTAGCTCATATATATTTCTATTCCTCAATAAAGATGACTAATATTTTTGTTTATTGAGAAACTACGAGGAACAACAAGAAATAATTAGTATTTGTCTTCTTGCATTCACATATCCTTCTCTTATCTATTTGAAGTGTTAGTGTGAAAAGTAGTTTTACCTATCTAGTTTACTTTTACATAGTAGACCTACTCATATTATACTTAAGCTCATTTAGAGATTTTCTAGTTTGTTGTATCTGTTCATAGAAACTTTTCACATGTCCTCACACTTGTCTCAAGTATTCTACATGTGTCACACCTTTAGAGTGTGTGTTAGCCGTCTAGCCCCACCTTCCTCCTTCTTTCTTGTCCTATATATACAAATAGTTCATTGTATATTATTGATTAACTTTAATATAGATTTTGGAATTAGCATTTACAAGTTCATTTGTGGAACATTCTCTTTTGCATTCATCGTAATACTACTCCAACATGGCATTAGTAAAAATAATAGAAAGTCCCTTCCCATTTTTTGAAGTTTATGCTCAGCTATGTTATTGATGCATCACAAAGCCAAATAAACATGAGTATTGAGTTTAAAAGGCTCAAGAAATCTAGAAATTATTGCCTATTCTCCCTTTTTGACATAGGTAATTCTTAGGGGGGCCTCTATTCGTTAGTATCAAATTTTATTTGATCCTACCTAAACATACATTTGTTTACAAAGATTCTTGTTTTGCAATGGCCAAGTTAGTGTTTTTTGACTAATTTATTAGTAATTTCTAGTTCATTAGATACTTTTGCACTTGTTTGGTTTAGATCTAAATTTTTTGCTACCTCCTTTGAAGAATCCTAGTCCAAACTTTTTTTTAGCAAATCATTTTTTTTTTCTATCACCACCTAGATTTTTGCAAGGATTTTTATTATCAAAATTATCTATTATTTTTTAGATTTTTCTAATGATTTGCATCAATTCTCCACCACTAATACATTGTTTTGTGTTTGTTATAAGATTTTCATCTTTTATAGATAATTGTTAGGTGTTTTATTGACTTTGCACCTCCAAACTTTTTTCTTCTACATCATGGGGTTTTGACTAAATTTTTAGGCCTCAAACCCCTATTCTTCTATCTTGTAAAAAATTTAATTGTATTTGCATCACCGACAGCCCATATTTCAATTCCACCAAGAGATTCCTAAAAATTGTAACTAAGACCCAAAATCTAGCTTAGAAGCATACTCCATATTCTAACCTATATTTAGACTTTGAAGACTAGTCTACAAGACTCCAAACTATACCTTACAACCAACCTATATAATTTGGTCTAAAATTAGGATTTGAAGTTTGACCTACAAGAAAAATCATACATATGAAATAATAGTGAAATTTAAAGCTTGAACTATCAAGAGACTCCATAGAATAAACTATTGTAGACTTCCAAACTCCAACACAACATACTATTATGGGTTTAAGAATCTAATAAAGCTTTGTAAGACCTTGAATACTAATTATTTTTTGACTCCACTAATCATAAAGCATTAACTATAATGGACCTTCAAAATCCAAAGAACCTATGCACAATTTTAGACTTCCAAACTATGCTACAAATTTTCTCTTGTGTTCTTTCAAAATATAAAAGCATAAATTTTCCATGTGTTATAAATGTCCCATTTAGTCTTTTAAATACAAAAATTACAATTATCAAATGTTTAATTTTCTTGAAGGGGCTACATTTAGAATACTAATAAATTTGGAGAGTTTGTAAGACACAATTTTAGGTTTCACTTTGTGTTTTTTTATTATGGATATAAAAATGATTTCTTAGCTTAACACAACTAGCATTCCTAGAAGTTTAAAGTACAACTTCAATCTAAGTGTGTATGTAAAATGCTAATGGTGTTCAAAAAATATAACTTATAAGGGAAAATGAACAACTTGTATATTAAAAAATAGATTAAATTAGGGGAATTATGTGGCTTGGAATCTTCAATTTCATCTTTCTCTTCTTCTTCTTCCTTCCTTCTTCTCCTATTTTTTCTTTTCCTCCTCCTTCTCCTATTTTTCTTTAATTTTATCTTTCTTTTTTTCTTCTTCCTTCATTATTCTCCTCTTGCTTCTTTTCCTCCTTCTCCTATTTTTCTTCTTCTTTCTTCTCTTCTTCTTTGTCCTTTTATTTATCTTTCACTGGTTCTTGACTTTGTTGGGGATCAGTGGTCTCAATAGGAGTAACCGACTTTGTAGTTTCTTTTTGTTCTTTCTCATGTTCGAACATCCTTTGTGAACTCTGTGATAACTTCTTCAATCTCAAGAAAATTCATTATTTATTCAATAACATGATCTACATCCATTAGATTTACCTTTGTTGATTCATCCGAATTCATTTCTTCAATATCATTTGTCTCAGATTCCATTACATTTTCATCATCTATTATACCCTCTACTAGGTCTTTATCTTTTATATCTTCAATGATGACCTCTTCTTTGTTTGTGGTCAAATCAATGGGATTGGACTTACCTTCAATTTCCTTGATCTTTTTTTGGTTGATCAGGAAAGAATATCTTTCTCCATAAATCATTTTTCTATGTTTTCACTTCTTCAAGCTTACCGACTATTATCTTTAGTGCTCTACTCTTGACTAAAAATCTCTTAGAGTATTCTTGAATTTCTTCTTTGATTCCTCTTGCTAGCAAGTTGGGAACAATAATGACCTACGATCTCTCCCTCATTTGTTTCTCAGATGCCAAGGCATATTTCCATCTTGCATATATATTTTGATATAGATCACCTGACACTCGGTTGGCTATCTCAACTGGTGTAGTTCTAAACTTGTGCAGTGTAAACAAAATTGCTTTTTCAATCTTTTATTTTTCCTCATCACTCTTTGCTTCATATTTGAGTTGTTTTATACCTGAATAACCTCCATATTTCTTGAGTACCTTAAGTGCCTCATCTAGGTTCCTCAATTTTGGTGATTGGTTATGCACAACCTTGAATTGAGAAACATCTTCTAATTCAGTTTCACTGTCTTCCTGTAATTTCAGCTTCCTTCTGGATCTCCCAGTAGTCTTATTTTCTCTTATGTAAGTTTTAGGCTTTTGTGGTTCTATCTTTGCTTTTTCTTCTCTCATGGTGTGGAGGAAGACCTTGTCAATGGTATTATACTGATTGGACTAGGGGTCTCTTTTCTCATTCTAATTTTCTTCCCCTTAAACACTGATGGACCAACTTCATCTTCTTTAGCAGGAATGCCTAAATTTTTTGATAGACTACTAATCATTCTATTGGTTTTCCTTATCGCCTTAGGTATCAATATACCTAGTTTAATTTTATTATTTACCTCTTTATAGGTGTCATACCAATTGGCTCTTTTGTCAATAGGTTTCTATAATAATCCTTCAATCTGTAATGAAGCAACATCAATATCCATTTCATATCCCATAGGTGGTATCCACATAGTTCTAGGCTCCACAACTCTCATTATACATGTATCAGTATCCACTTCAAAGAAAATTTTGTCCTTGTATTATTCCACTAACTGGGGTGGAATTCTAAACTTCTTATACATTTTAGCTTGAAACTTTGTAAAATAATCATTCATAACCATATCAAAGTTATCTCCTAAACTTTAAATATACTCATTTATTTGATAGATTATTGATTTGTTCACATTCCACACTACATCACCGATTGATGGAAAGAAGTTCTGAAAATAGAAAAATATACATACCAGTAGTGATCTGAACTTGAAATTGTTTATCTTTGCCTTCCTGGTTGTATTCATATTATCATCAAATTGTTTCAACAAGATCTCACATAGATCTACCTTCATGTATTTCTTCACAATCTTGTAGGCTATATCAACAGCTCCATGAGGCACATTGTCTACCCGAGATGACTGAAATATTTGGTAGGATATTATGTTGCATGCGTATCTCAGCTTAGGATCATCAACAGTAGACAACTTTAGACCTCTACCATCCCATTTAGCTTTTGTTAGCTCACAAAGTTTGTTCTTATCTATTTGTTTATGTGCCCTGTATCTATCACTGATTGGATAACCTATTATAATGTGTAGTACATATTTTTGTGATTTTAATAGGTGCATCAAGCCACATGAAATGATCATGTACTCAGATCAAAACAATCCTCATCCATTCCTTCTATAATATAGTTGGCACATGCATGGCATGAACCAAACCCTTGGTCTCCAAATTTGTATGCTCATCCTTCAACTTCGTGTTTACACATAGATTCTGATAGGGTGTGTCAATCTTTTCCTGGTGAATATCTTCTATCTTTCTATGTATGAAGGTGCGGATGTCTTCAATAAGAATAACTCTCTATGGGATCAAAGATAGGACTCAAGATTTATTAGTTTCATCTGCTACGACGAGTAGTAGCTTGTATTTTGGATTGACCGGTTCAATATTCTCCACAACAATAGGCTTCTTTACTTTGGGTGCCATTGATTCACAGAAATAATCTCTTAACTGGTAGGGTTTCATTTGAATAATAACTTGTTTTCATTAACATAGCTTGGGAAAAAATTGGTAATACCTTGAATGTGCTTGACAATTCTTAGATTTTCTCAATTGGTCACTTGAATGCACTTGGAAGACTCTTCTCTGTTAAATTCTTCAAATGCTCTTGAAAATGTAAGGTGAAAATGAAATAACAAGAGATCTATTTATAGTTTTTACTCGATTAGGGTTTCCAATGACTATAATTTTAGCATTAAATGCTCTCTATTGAATCCCTTTTCATTGATTACCAAATACACTTTCCTTTCACCGAATGGAACAAAATAACATATACTCTTACCGATCAAAATATTAAATGTCAACTTGACAACATATATCCAAATGCATCATAATATGCTAATGTGGATCTTTGCACAAATGTTAGGAACTGATTTAAGATAGAATTTTAGTTATCAGCTCCTGCACATACCTTTGACCAATTATGTGAAGATAGGTGCACCCAATCCAAAGGATGTGGTGCCATCATTTGTTCCAAGTTCAGTTACATCATCTTGAGACTTTATTCTACATGTTCTATTCATTTGATATCTTATCTCATCAACATTAACTTGAGAATTTTCACTTGTTTGTTCCTCAGTTGGGGCTTTGCCTCAGTACCTGCAGTCTTTGGATAGGTGACCAACCTTGTGACAATGAAAAAAATTCATTCCAAAGTTTCTCCATGGTCTCCTATTGTTCCTTCCATGCATTAAAATGCAATTTACAGCAATGTGACCAAATCTCCCAAATGTAGTACATGAAATTATTGTATTGGAGTCCCATGGTATAGTAAATCCTTGTTGGTTGTTTGCAGTGTTCTATCAGTTAGGGACCCATTTCACATTCTTTCTTTGTGACCTGTATTCTTCAGACTTGTGACCATATCTATTGTAGTTGTTAGAGTAACCATTGAATCTTGGCTTCCTTGAATTGTTAGCAATCTTTGATCTATACTCAAATGCTTTATGACCATACTTATTGCAATTGTAATAATAATCATTAAACTTAGGAATACTCGGTGGACTACCTCTTTTTCTCCTGTAGACATTATTTGTATGACACGATTTCCCAGAGTGATAACAAGTAGGCTTCTTTATCTTTGGTGGGATAGTCGAATCTCGGTTGACTGCTTGTTTTGATGACTCTCCCTTCTTGGTGGTATTGTTTGCATTAAATCCAAGTCTAGAAGTATCTCTCAGTTGTCTTTGACCTCTTAGTTTTTCATCCAGTATCCTCAATGTTTCTTCATTCCTTTTCAAGAATTCATTTTCATCCTTTTCAGATTTCATTTCATTCTTCAAATGTTCATTCTTAGATCTCAATCCAGCAATCTCTTCAACTTTCCTTGCCATCTCCTAATTAACACCGGCTAGTTCATCTGTCATATTATAGTATTTTTTTGTCAATCTCTATATTTCCACATCTTTCTCATTCATCTTTGCATTCATTTTTCTTCTTTCATATTCAACCATTCTTTTTTCATCTTCATCTTTTCTATTTTGTTTTAGGATTTCACACATTCTTATCGATTGAGCTTATTGCTCTCTTTTTAGTGCTACCTCATCAGTCAAGTTTTTGTTCTTTTTAGTTAGTTCAGATATAGCAACTTTAGATTCATCAAACAAAATTCCCCCTGATAGTTCTTCAAGTTCTTCAACATTATCTTGTGTATCCTTTAATTGATGTGCAAGCTCCTTTCTCTTATTAAGTGAATGTTTCAATTTCCACTTCAACTCATCAATCTATTCATTTGCATACCTCAGTTCCATGTTCATGCTATTAATCACCTTTTCATACCTCTAACTATCCATCTCTCTAGATATTTCCTCTCAAGTGGTTAAACTTCTGAATGACAAACTTTTCTCTGATACCAATTATTGGATTAAGTATGGAAAGGTAAGTACTGAGAGGGGAGGGGTGAATTGGTACTCCAAAAACTTTTATCTAACTTTCTTAACCATTCACTGAATTCATAACTTTGCATGTATCAACATAAAACATATAAAGTAATATCATGAAACATAACTCATAACATGATGATCTTGGTATCGCAGAAATCCTTGTTAGAGGATAAAAAACTACAGTGGGGACGACACCAACAAAACTTCACTATTACAGTAAAAAGTCTACTGGGTTAGAGATATAATGTTAGCTATTTTTGATAGCTTACTCTATTAAGAGTATTAACCCTATTAAGAGTCTAAAGACCAATTAAGTCTACCTTGCTAGAGGATTTTACAACTCTACTCTAAGAGATGTACCTTTTTAAAGGATTTACAATGTAAGATCTGTTAGGATCCACTCGGTTAAGATCTTTTACAATTCTTTTTACACACTAAATTAGTACATAAATTATCTGTAATACTTGAATCAACTTATACTTTTCAAACTCATTATGCTCAATAACTTTTTACCTCATATTGTGCTTCACTCATAATATCAATTTTGTACTCAGTAGATTCAACTCTAAATCACATTCACACTCTACTCTTTACTTCTCTGTTAGGTGGCTTCTCTGCTCATCACCTTCAAATTTATCTTTGAATGATTATCACCTTCTCTCTACAACTTCTCCTTCACATCCACACATATACATGATCTCTCACACTATGATCTAGAAGCGGTGGAAATGTTCTAGAATCATCTCCTTAAGTAGTGCTAGCATTGGTTACTTATCCAATGCATATTTCACATTTAATTATAATTGGTGAATCTCAACTTGTAATCACACACAATCATCATATTTAAATCTTTAATGCTCTGTCAAACAAACTCCTCAAGATTTGTAAACTATTTTTTTCTTGGTGTCCATATTCAATGTATTTGTAGATTATCTTTGTATTGGCATGTGATACTTGGTAATACATTTTCTTTCTGCTCAATAACATGTATGTTCTCTTAGTTTGGTAGATGTTGTGGCTTAGTACTGCTTAGTCTCTAGCAACTAAATGGAAGAACATATCACAAAGGGAGATAAAAAAAATTGTGATACGGGCACAGTCTCTAGCCCACTCCTTTTGGGTTGAAATTGTCAATTATGCCAACAATATTCAAAACCACACATTCCCTACCAAGTATTTTATAATATCACTCCAAAGGAAGCCTAGTCCAATATCAAGCCTGATTTTTCCTTCTTCAAGGTATTTTGTAGTGAGGCATATATATATGTATGGATGGCTAGTGTAAGGTAATGGATAAGAAGAGTTAACCATACATTTTTGTTGGTTACTATGAGTATGTGAAGGTTAATCAATTGTATTATCCAACCACTAAATATGTCCACTTTTGAAGATAATTTCAATTTGATTAGTATTTCACATAGATGGATCCTTCATTGACTTATTCTTTCTTACTACCTAATATGCCTTTAGTGTCAAATAAGGATACCTTTATTTTGGAGGATGATTAAAATAATGGTCAAATTATTCCACCACCACCTCCACCTCTTCCTATTCATTTTTTCTACCTAATGGATGCATAATACTATTGAGGATCAACCTTTAGTTGGTAATACTATTATTTCTTTCCACAATAGCTCATAGAATTTTGACACTATCTATTTTGGTTCTTGTTACGTATACCAATTTTTAAAAACTATAGAGGCTTCTAAAATTTAAAAGTGGTACTGTGTTATGGAAAATGAATATTCTTCTTTGATTAAAAATTAAACATGAGATTTGACTTCTTCTTGTAAGGGAAGAAATGTGTTTCGATGCAAGTGAGTGTTCCACATTGAGTATGTAATTGGTATTTATATTGAATGGTACAATAGCTAAGGGTCTTTCATATGTTGATGGTATTGATTACTATGAGGCATTCACTTCTATTTCCAAAATGGATTGTGTTTTCCTTTTCCTTTATACTATTGCACATTAGAGATTGATAGTTTTCCAAGTGGTAATATTCATAAGGATATATAGATATAGTAGATTATGGAATTCTTTTAGGACTCTTCACTTATTTTCAATATTTTATGTTCATTATAGGGTCTCAATCAATCCACTTGAGCTTGGTATAAGATGATTAATGGCTTCTTTATTGCTTCTAGTTTCACTCATTGTCACTCAAATCATGAAACATATAGTATATATGGAATTGAGATTATGATACTATTATTGTAGATAGATTATTTTATTCTCACTATTATTTTCTCATCTATGCTTTAGGATACTCAACATAATTTTTTGGAGCACTTCAACATGACTTATCTCAAGTTGTTGCCTTAATTTCTTGGTCTTCATATCCTAAATTATATTACGGGAATCTCAATATACCAACAAAAGTATTTCATTGAATTTATTAATTAGTCTAGCATGGTTGATTATAAGCCTACACCACAACATTTTAATCTAGTGCCACTTTGACTACCACTCACACCACACTCAGTGTTGGTCCTATAGAGTACAAATAGTTAGTTGGTATTCTTTACTATTTGACCCACACTTATCTCAATATCACCTTTTTTGTTGGGAGTACCTCTCAATTTTCTTATGGTCCTCATAAGAGTAATTGGAAGGTATCAAAGTGTATTATAAGTTATAATCATGATGTCTTATATGATAGCATTTTGTATACACCATGAGCTTCTTAGATACCATGATTCTTTGACTAAAATTGGGCTAGTATTATTGAATCATGGAAGTTAACTATTGGGTTTCTTTCTTTCCTTGGTTGTAGCATAATTCTATATGTTTATAAGAGGAAATATTCAATTACATTATCATACATTATGGCTAAGTATCAAGGTGCAATACTTTATAGCTAGAAGGCTCCAAGGCTTTGTAGCTTATCACAAATGTTGGTCTACCACATAATCATCCTACTATTATTTGATGTGATACTATATAATTTCTTGGGATAAAAACAATAATAAAATTAAAATTATTAACTTTCCATAAATTTTATCTAAATAAAAACAAAATCGGTGCCAATACTCACTTCAAGATCTTAGATTTTTTTGATCGGTAAAAGGTATTTTATTAATATATGTAATGAAAGTTATAGCATAATTACAATCTAGATTAACCATAAATCAAACTTCATATACTTCCTTCTTCGAGAATTTTATAAATCCCACCAGTATGAAAATCACCCAACTACTACCAACTATTAAGTTTAGCCCATCATTAAACTAATTACAAAAATACATTTCCATATATATCATAATATAAAAATCCTACAAAAAACCTGCTAACCCTTTCCTGCATATGTCTCTGACCATTCAAACTGTCATCTTTGAACCGTTCTATATTCTTGTTCTCGTGTCGTCATGAAGCCATCTCAAAAACCACATTATCAATATAGCCTATTGCACCAAAGGCTGTCAAAAAGTCCACTCTTTACTACTACGCATGCCACCTCCCTTGTTGCATTGCCTCTACCCCTCAGATTACACTGCCTACGAAGCACATTCAAGACCAAATCCCTAGCCAACTCATTAACCCTCTTATCCTACCTTTCTAGTTCCTCTTTCAACTTCTTCCATCCTTTATTTCCATTTTGAAATGTGAGTGTATCAACATTATCTCTCCAATGCAAAAATGGGATATGCCCAAATTTACGCCCTTCTTCATCATCTTCAAAACATTCACTAATATCTTTTCCTATCCCTGGAATAGCCCATTCCAAGATGGAATCCATCTTATTGAGTACATATTCTTCAAACAAAGATCGAGTTATCCTACCCACTTCATGCGTGCTCTCCCTGATTTCCAATACCCAAGCTACAAACACCGAGATAATATCTAGGTTTTTTCTATATTTTATCTGTACTTCAAGATCTTAGATGACTTGGATAAAACTACTATTTATTATTCAACAATATCATAAAAAATACATGCAAATATTGATTTATTTCTAATTCAAATATGACTATATTACATTCAATTAGTTTTGCAATATCATTAACTAGAACAATACTTCATACCAACAACAAGAGAAAAATAAAAAATATAATGTGATTGGAATCCATGTCTAATGAATCTAAAATACAAACTTTGTATGAGTTCATCCTCTAAAATTAATAGGATTTTATTCCTAATATTCCCTCACTTGAAGACAAAGGCTCAAAATAGATTCTAGAAATAATTTGGTTAAGTGTGTATGTTCATCCCAACTAAAAAGATTCACTCTTTAATATCCTTCACAAATAAAACAAGTTGGTTACTATGATGAAATAAAATAGGATGATGATGAGAAATCACTAGGATGGGTGATCAAACTAGGAAGCTAATACATATCTTCAATCACACATTAGAAGGAAATTTGATCCACTAGGCTCAATGATATCGAAAAAAAAATGAATAAACAACAAAATAGAAATTCAATTCCAAAGAAATAAAATCCCTACAGCCAAAGAACAAATTCTAAGAAAAGATAATATTCTCTGAAAATAAAGCTAAATTTTTTCATTATTTCCAATATGCCTCCATGAAGAGAAGGTTGCAAATTTATAGGCACTAATATTTATAAAATAAAGGATTTGGAAATATTTTTCAAATCTCAATGTGAGATGGAAAATTAAAAACAAAACTATCATAAGCTTTTCCAAACCTCAACATGAGATGGAAAATATTAATAAATACAACCATATACTAATTTATGCTAACCTCCTAACAACTAGGAAACTAACATTTACTTTTTACTTTTGACCTTTTATTTTTGACATTTACATAGGATTAAAATCGATAAAAATAATACTAATCTAATAACTTATATATATCATATGCATACCCTAGGAATATTCATCACTCAAGAAGACTCAAGATCTAAGAGGATGGTAGTATTTATTCACTATAGAGATGAACATGAGAATACAAAAGTGGAAATGAAGAATGCAAGGATGGAAGAAGAAATGAGGTGTTTAAGCATGCAAACATATTTGAACAATATGTTAGAATAATTTAGAATAACTAAGAGGGGGGGTGAATCAATTATCCTCAGGTCTAGATGTACCAATTGAACTTTTTAGTACTTCAACAACTCAGATATAATCAGCAATTCAACTCAGTCTCTACAGTATATATCAGAAACATATAACATGCAGTCCATTGTCCAAAAGTAATTAACTTGCAGAATATAACAACATTCACACAAGTATAACACTAGGATTTATAGTTGAAACCCAATTTGGGAAAAACCACTTTGTAACATGCTACTAATTTTCACTCTTCTAAAGTGAGCTCTGTGAGAAGCCAACCCGGTTAAAGGTTTACAAACACACTATTAGGTGTGACCCTATTAAAAGATTTAATCACCCTGTCAATAGTGGCCTGGTTAGAGGACTTAAGAACATTCCATTAGAATGTCACCTTGATTAAAAAATTTATACAATGATTGTTAGGTCAACCTTGATTAAAGGATTTAGACTGATACAATGGTTAGAAAGTAACAGTAGTTTTTAATCTAAAAAATGTACAACTCACTTTGCAAATTCAAATCCACTTTGCACATAAGCTGATTTACTGATTGACCTTCATTTTCATCTCCATCTCTAATATGCTCAGAATTCACTTCAAGCAATCACCACAACTTTGTTTAGCTCTTTACAACATTCACCTTCAGCCTTCTGCTTAGACTTGTTAGTCAATAACATCAACCTCTTCTCATCCCTCACTCTCTCATTGTAACCTCTCAATTAGGTTTTCCTTTATACCTCTTCAATCAAGTAGATTAATCTTTTGCCGCTTAATATCCTCCATAGATCTTAGGTTTAGGTTAGATTCATCAAATCCCTCCATCATTATGTTCTTCATCCTTCCTTCTAGATACATCTCCAACAATATCCCTCTTTGGCATTGATGGAAACACCACATGAATAACACGTGATTTACCAAACAATCCAAATTCTTTGTGCATCAGATTTTTATAATATCCTTAGCTTCATTCCGATTCACAAATTTTTCCTTGTCTGACCACTTGCTCAATTACTCCCTCTAAATCTTTTTTGTATCTCTTTCTCAGATTTCATTGAATCTTCTCCCTCTTTGTTGTATCACAACTCTTCATGTATTTCATCTAAATCTCTCTTTCTGTGTTTTCATCTAAATCTCTCCCTCTTTGACAACAATGCCAAATCTTACATCTTCTCATGTAGATGCCTTCATGTAAGTTTTGTATGTTGTATTCTCACTCTATCATCTTGCTTATGATTGATTATCATATCTGCTTCACTTCTCACAACTCTAGGAAGCTCCTAAAGTGTGAGCTTCTCTGCATCAATTTGTCAGATATTTTGTTTAGCACATTTGATGCAGTGCTCCTAGTTGACTAGGTAGCCTCAGTTAGGGGAATCACCCCTAGTTTACCTCTAAGATATTCATGAGCATCCTTAGGTAAATATTTTTTGAATATATCTACTAATTTTTCCTTTGTATTCACATATTCCATGCTCACATCTTTGTCTTGAACTAGCTCTCTCAAGTAATGATACTTGATAGCAATATGCTTAGTCGTAGTGTGCATCATTGGATTCTTTGATATATTAATAGCACTTGTGTTATCATAGAAAATAACAATCAGCTCAATGATTTCCTCCATTCCTTTTAACAATTGCTTGATTCACACTAAATTTGAACAATTCACTGCTGTTGCATCATCATTTTTAGATAGTTTATGTCCAGTAGCCATAGGAGTACTCACTGGTCTTGAATCCTCCATACCAAAAGTTTTCAGTATCTCCTTAACATATTTATATTGAGTAATGTAGATACCTTTCACCATCTGATAAACTTTGAATATTTTATATGCAGCATATGCAATTAGAGTCCTCACTCCTAATATTGCAACAGGGGAAAATGTTTCTCCATAGTCAATTCCTTCTTCTTGTGCATACCCCTTATATACCAATCTTGCATTATTTCTTGTGACATCTCCATGTTCATTTATCATGTTTCTAAATACCCATTTTTTTCCAATAACATTCTTATTTTTTGGTCTCGGCACCAGAGTCCAGGTATCATTCTTTTCTCTTTGATCAATCTCTTCATTCATGGCTTGTATCCAGTCATCATTCTCTAAAACATCTGTTACAGTTTTAGGCTCAAACTCGCACAATAATCATGTATGATCTTTCAACTTACTTCTTGTCATGATTCCATATTCTTGATCTCTAATGATTTGTTTAGGCTTATGATGTCTTCTTACATAATGTGCCCATGTAGGTTCATATTTCTTTTCTCCTTGCTCTGGATCTTCAAGTTCATCATGCAAATTATCTACTTCTTCTTCTGATTGCTCAACAACGTCCTCCTGATGCTCGACATTCCCTTCTTGATTCTATGTAGCATCCTCCTGATGCCCGACATTACTTATCCATGACTCTGCATCTGGTTCAGGTGTTTTACTTGCCTCTCCTTCTTCCATGTATACAAAAGATATGTAATCTTCAGGTTCTTGCTTGCACTCCAATTCATTCTTTTCTCCATATTCATCAACTCTAACATTTACACTTTCCACAATTTTGTTAGTGTTAGAATTCAAACACTTATAAGCTTTTCTCTTAGTGGAATATCTTAGGAATATGCCTTCATCACTTTTTGTGTCCAATTTTCCATTCCTATTGTCTTTTAGTATATAGCATTTACTCCCAAAGACTCTAAAATACGTCACATTAGGTGCATAACCATGCCATAACTCAAAAGGTGTAGCATTTGTACCTTTCTTGATTTGTACTTGGTTCAAGGTATAAATATTTGTACTTATAGCTTCTCTCCAGTATTTTTGTGCAACATTCTTCTCAATCATCAGTGTTCTAGCACAATCCATAATTGACATATTTCTTCTCTTTGTTATGCCATTTTTGGGAGGTGTTCTCGGTGCAGACATCTGTCTCTTTATTCATCTATCATTGCAGAATAGATTGAATTCATTTGATATAAACTCTCCACCTCGATCAGATCTCAAATATTTAAGGCTTCTACCTATTTCTTTTTCAACTTTTGCCAAATACCACTTAAACAACTGAAATGCATCACATTTCTTTTTCAAAAACATTATAGTCATCATCCTAGTGTAGTCATTAAAAAATAGAATAAAATACCTATCACCACAATAACTTTGTACACCCATAGGTCCACAAAGGTTAGAATGAACCAATTCCAAAATATTTTCAGAAGTATATGTCTTTCTCTAAAACTAGACTGTCATTTTTCCCAATTGATATTGTTTACACATCACATTATCAGGTTTCTTCAATCTCGACAAACCTATAACTTTCTTCTTTTTACTAATAGTTACCAGATTATCAAAATTCACATGACACAGCCTCTTATGCCATAACTATACATCATCAAATTGTGCAAACAAACATGTTTCTTCAAATAGGTCTAGATAGAACAAGTTACCTCTTGTTTGTTCACCACTTCCAATTAGTTCACCAATGGCATTAAATATTTTAGCCTTTCTGTGATGAGATTCCACTCGGTAACCAATAATGTTCGATTGTGCAACACTCAACAAATTGTAGTTAAGACCTTCAACCCAATAAGAATTTTCACATGTGATCTTATCATTCAACTTAATTGATCATTTACCTCTTATAAGACATGGTGCATCATTACCAAACTTAACACTTCTACCTTTGTAATGATTTAGGGTTTCAAATTTACTTTTATCACTAGTCATGTGATGTGAGCGACCACTATCAATAATCCATTTATCACCTTTGCTCACATAAGAAATAAGTGAAATTTTCTCATCTTCATAAGAATCATCTTTCATAGCAACATAAACAACTTCAATATCACACTCATCAGATTCACTAGTGTCACTGCCAATTTCCTCTTCAGTAATATATCATGATTTCTTACCTTTTTCCTTGTAGTCTTTGTACCTTCGGTGATCTCTGTCATTTCTCTTGTCTTTGTACTTGCTTTCCATTCTCTCATGTTTTTCATTCCTATTAGGACATCTTGCTACAATATGGCCAACTTTGTTACATGAAAAAGAGATTATAGGAAGTTTACCTTTATATTTCCCTTTTCCTCTTTTTAGCTTTCTATCCATGAGTGCCTCAAGATCATATAGTTCCTCATCAGAAGTGTCACTATGACTATCACTGTCACTATCACTTTTCACACATTTTTCTTTTTCCTTCTTAGACTTATGCAGTACCATTTGTGAACAAGACTTTCCAAAGTTAGAACATTACCAGGGTTACATCTTGATTCTTGTATTGAAGAAATTTTGATAGCATAGATAGGAAGCAAAGTCCTCAATACTTTACCAATTATAGTTTCATCATCAATGTTTCTATTAGCTCCTATGATAGCATTCACTACTTCCTTAATTCTACCACAGTACTGAGCAATATTTTCACCTTCTTGCATTTTCATTTCATCAAACTTACCTCTCAAACTTTTAGATTTTTCTCTCGGTATATTTATATCTCCACCATAGATAGTTTTACGAGTATTCCACATTTTCTTTCCAGAAGTGTAGTCTTTGATATCTTCAAATTCAGATAGCTTAGGGTAGATGCAATATCCAACATTTCTTGATTGTGTTCTTGTTTTGCTTTCATCTCCTCTGAATTCAAAGGTGCAGCAGGTATAACATAGTCATGTTCCACATATTAATTTGTTGAATCACCAATACCAACTAGATGCAATTTCATCAAAATTTGTCATGCAGGGAAGTTCTCTTTGTTCAACTTCGGTACCTCCTTTTTGTACATCTTGATCATTTGCTTCAAGTACCTTTAAAATTTTCTCTGTCAGCACCAATACCTCTGATACCAATTGTTAGAATAATTTAGAATAACTAAGAGGGGGGTGAATTAGTTATCCTCGGGTCCAGATGCACCAATTGAACTTTTCAGTACTTCAACAACTCAGATCTAATCAAAAATTCAACTCGGTCTCTATAGTATATATTAGAAACATATAACATGCAGTCCACTATCCAAAAGTAATTAACTTGCAAAATATAAAAACATTCACACAAGTATAAAACCAAGATTTATAGTGGAAACCCAATTTGGGAAAAACCACTTTCTAACATGTTACTGATTTTCACTCTTCTAAAGTGAGCTATGTGAGAAGCCAACTTGGTTAAAGGTTTATAAACACACTGTTAGGTGTGTCCTAGTTAAAGGATTTAATAACCCTGTCAAAAGTGGCCTAGTTAGAGGACTTAAGAACATACCATTAGAATGTCACCTTGATTAAAGCATTTATACAATGACTGTTAGGTCAACCTTGATAAAAGGATTTAGACTAACACAATGGTTAGAAAGTAACATTAGTTTCTGATCTGAAAAACATACAAATCACTTTTCAAATACATATTCACTTTGCACATAAGTTGATTTACTGACCGACCTTCATTTTCATCTCCATCTTTGATCTACTCAAAATTTTCTTCAAGAAATCACCACAACTCTGTTCAACTCTTCACAGCTTTCACCTTCAGCCTTCTGCTTAGACTTGTCAATCAATAACATCAACCTCTTCTCATCCCTCACTCTCTCATTGTAACCTCTCAATTAGGTTTTCCTTTCTACCTCTTCAATGAGGTAGATTAATCTTTTGCCGCTTAATCTCCTCCATAGATCTTAGGTTTAGGTCAGATTCATCGAATCCTTCCATCATTATGTTCTTCATCCTTCCTTCTAGATACATCTCCAAACTTCTCTTTGAATCCATAAGAAAATTATTTACCATGCATTAAATGCTCCATACAATTCATTAATAATGTCAACACATTTTACATATCCCAAGAATTCAACTATGTCATATGGGATCCTTAATTCTTTCTCCAAATGTAAATTACTGACACTCGGTCAATACTATGTTCATCTTCTTGGTCATCACTATGTATCTCGGTCATCACTACAAACTGTCTTCCTCGACAAACACTATCTTTTCTTGGTAATTTCCTATCATTCGGCAATTACTGATGTTCGGTCAACACTAGATTTACTCAGCATATACTAGCACTCGGTCAACACTAACATCACTCAGCTTAAACTAGATTTCTTCACTTTTTCTTGGTTAAGCCTACCTCTCCAGTCTTTATTATTACTTAGATAAACAATACATTATCTTATCAATGTGCCAACTAATCAAGTACCCATTGAAGTATCAAATAACTCAACCTTTCCTTAGGTTCTCTTGTTATCTCCTTTTCCAAATCCTCTTCATCAATCAATAGATATGGTACTCTCCTAGATAGAAATTTTCTTACCAGTTAAGGTTTGACATCAATGACAATATAACAATTGTTTCAATCGTAGTTTCCAACACAATATATCTAAATTTGCAAATAGATTTGATAAAGCAATATAATGACTGACTTGTGACCAAAATTTCAATCTAGAATAGCAAGTATGGATTTCCTCTAATGGTTAGGGTTGAGTAGGAGGTATGGGGAAAGTTTGAATCACCTTATAACAACTAATATAAAATACAACTTCAGTTGAATATAGCTCTCTTTCTGACTTTTCTATCATTGTCTTTGCATTTGCACCACCTATCACCTACACCTATACAAAAAAAATGGGAAAACAATTATTGAAAGGAGTTTTCATTGGTCAAACCCTTATTTAGAAACTAACCTTGAGATCAAATTGAATATGCTTTAAAAATGGAAGCGTGTTGTTAGTAGAAAAGGCTTGATAAAATTTAATATCCTTCACAAAACTTCTTTTTTTGAACCACTTATGAAGATTCTTGAAATTCATCTTTGATGTTGTCTTGTTGGATCTAGGATAGAAATAACATGGATACCTTCACATAATATTTTATTGCTATACTTCTCCTTGTCTTCCATGCTTGATGTTTGAATAGATGAATATTAATGTGAATATATTTCCTTGATTGCTCCTTGGATTAAAAATTTAAGTGCTTGGCTGCTTGAAATGAATAACATATGTCAAGATCTTGAAGAATTGATAGTGGATCCAAAAATGATGGAGTAACATTTTTTTTATACCTCACCTAGCCAATTTGGAGCCTAAAACTCAAAGAGAGTTGATTAGGATTAAAGATCTTGCTAAAAACCCAATTCAAAAAATTAAATTTGGATGCAAGCTACAGAGTATGGGGCTATTTTCTAGGTATAGGGTCAGTTAGACCTTCCCTATACTATTTTACTCACCCTATATCAACAATTTTGGACTCAAATTTAATTTGGGAGTCCATTAGGATATTGTGATTTCAAAATTGTACTCAAAGTTAGGGTTTGAAATTGAGCTAAATACAAAAGAGCACCCATTATTGAATAGGACCTATGCATGCAAGAGGAAATAAATGAGGGGAAATAATTAAAGAGGCACACCTATAATTAAAAGTATTCATAGAAATTAAATCAATAGAGGAATAAAATTTAAATATATATTAATTAATTGCATATTAAAAGGACAAATGATGCATGGAAGCCTTGTACAGTTAAATGGGGTCTAGCTAAGGACCAAAATTGTACTGGTTACTGTGTATAAGAAATACCTTCATGAGATTAGTTTGTTAAATAATCAACTCAAATTATGCAAATTCAACACTTAATCCTATTGAATTGAAAACAAAAACAAGAAACATCTCATGGATCTCTATCTAAAGAAGCTAATAGATTGCTCTCAGCTTAAGCATCATTAGAGACATCTCTAGAATGTGAAATTAAAAGATCTAAGATATAAGTATGCCTAGCTTTATTCAAAGTATGCTAAAATATGTTAGTAATTCACAATTAAAATGCTTATAATGTGGATGCAATTAACAATTATGAGAGTGGATCCTTTTCTCTAGATTTTTTCCTCCTTTTATAGATTTTCCCAAACCTTAGGGGTAGATTCAGTTTAACCATGATTAGGTTTGAGTTAGGTTAATGGTTTCAAATGTTGGGACAATTTAAATATTTTTTCTCAAAGGTTGGAACAAAGAGACAAAATGAATGGTCAAGATGCATTCTCAAGATGTGTGATGGAGAATTTATTTGGCTTTGATCCATGTGAGCTCAATCCTTAATTCCCATTGGTTGATTTTGATTTTTTCCTTATGTGGTTGGTGAGAAAAATAGGAATTAATAATTGGTTTGATTGATTTTATTTATCCATGTGTACCCCTTGAATGGGTTGAATTTGATTTGATTTAACTATATAATTAATTTGATTTAAATAAATTGCACAATTAATTGATCTTTTGATTTAATTAATCCTTTTTTGGCTTTGATTTCAATTAATCCTTGATTTTTTCCTTGATTTCTCACTTCAATTTAACTAGACCATTTTTAGGTGTATACAAATACCCCTCTTTGAATCAATGTGTGAATCGCAATGGCTCAAAGAATGTTTGATGTTTGATTAACTAATGCCTGATTTGATCTTTAATGACTAGTTTTTTTTATGATAAAACACTAATTTGAATTTTGATGTTGAATATTTTTGTTATGCTACTCAACTCCTGATATGATGCTCTAATTTAGGAATCCTGACTAGTTTTGATGCCCCATTGACGATTTTGGAAAAAAAATTGCACTTAATGCTATTATTTTCTCGATTTTATTGATTTGTTTGATTTGAACTTTTGATTTGGATTGATATGATGGCATGCCCCCTCGAGAAATGAATCGAGATGATTTTGCATGATTTGGTCGAGTTTGGGAAATTTTGATTTATTTCCTGATAAAATCAATTTGAAAATTCCCTGATCATGACAGAATTTGTTGAGAAAAGAATTGATTGATAAAGTGTTGTTGATGCTCTGGATTCAAGTTGATGATATTTTGATATCATTTGATGTCAATTAGAATCATTTGGTTGATGTTTTTTTTATGCTAATATGATAGAATAGTTAGGTTGATGGATTAATGTTTTTCTCTCAAGATCTGGAGAGACGAAAAAAAGTTGATTTTCCTTCCTCAAGATATAGAGTTAAGAAATTTGATGTGCTCAAGATGAGAAAATGGATGATAATAAATTGATTGACGTTTGATGATCAATTAGATGATTCAACTAATAGATATTTTATTTTATATGCTTAGTTATATGTTTTGATGATATGGGGCCAATTGGATGTTCTCATGATGCAAAATTAGGGATTGGTAGAAGAGAAGTGGTCATCCGCTAGTGTAGATTTAGATATAGATATAGGTGATGGATAGAATTAGGTTTCTCCTAGTTGATCAACATGCTTGAATATTGATGATATACTTGGTGTAGCATGGATCATTTTATGAATTAGAAATTTCCATGTATTTGCATCTTGATGATATTGATGCACCTTTGATGATTAGATTGAGCATGATTTTTTATGATGGATACTTTAGACATTTATGATGTTGATTAGGAATTTGATTATATATTGCTGGACATTTTTTGATGTATATTTCTAGACAATTGATGATGTACGTTGATGTATTCTGATATAGACATTTATGTACCTTGATATGGTATTTTGATGATGATAAATCTACCCCCTGATTAAGGAAAATCCATAACATTTATTATGCAAAATTAATCTATATGGATGCAGCTAGCTATCTCTTTTAATCATAAAGATGCTTTTTTTTCATCATTGAGCTTTTGGAACATGAAATCGGTACAACCCTCACTAGTTAGATTTTCAACCATGATGATATGAATACCTCTTTCCTCATATTTTAATATTGCAAGTAAACAAACAAAGAATCGATCCCTTTCATATACAAATGTCCTCAATGATTCTTTGATGATCATGTCATTAGACAGATTTGCATACTGCTACAAATCAACCTGACAAGCACTCAAGCAGAAATCAAGAAAATATCATGCCTTCATCATTGCTCATCTAGTAAAAAACACATCGATTTGCTAAAAAAACATGATTCCAAATATTTATTAACACTTTGAACATTTTTGCTTTTGTTTGTAGATCCATATTTCAATAGAACTTCATCCATTTTTTATCCTTACTTATATTTAAGATTTTTAGATTTTGATATGATTTTTTGTATGAAGATTTGATTATGTTAAATGTTGTTGTTTATATCAAGTGTTTGGACGTTTGAAATGTGATATAGATCAAGAAGTTCAAGTGTAAAAAAATTTCAGTTTTTGATGCGATGATTTGTGTCAATTGATGTTTGTTTGATGAACCCATTTGATTTAGGATGTGCACCTAGTTTGATTTGACAACGATGATGCGGACGACCATGCAGCTTTGAGATTTTACTTAATATTTTACGATTTTTGGAATTTTTAAGTTTTTTTTTTAGGATTTGGATTTTTTTTGGATTAAAAAAAATGGTTTTTTTGGATTTTTTAAATTTTTTATTTTTTTAGATTTTTAAAAGAACATTTTTCACTTTTTAGATTTTAGAGATTACCATCTCTCAAACAAGATCACATTGGTTTTCCCCTAATGTCTAGCAAGGTGTAGGACATGATAGATGAATTTTCAAGCTGATGGATCAGAAATGAATAGGCCATGATGGATGAAGCGAGTGAATGTGATCTATAGGACCATCTCCTCAATATTACCCAAGCTAGGGAAAAATAATATTGCAATGTAGGCCAATGATGTGGTGTTGGATAGTATATAGGAAATTGACCTGGTGTCATGAAAAGTGTGTGGTCCAAAAGAGTGGATGTCAAGAGACTTTTGATAACATGTTTTTGCATTCTTTCGTTCTTCATTTGGATCAAGATCAAGGGGTCAATGTCGATAGGATATGGATAACATAATGCTCAATGGAGGCTACGAGTGATGGTTGACTTGGGATAAGAAATATCATGATATGGTACCATGGATGTAATAAGTGAATAAGTTGATGGAAAGGATAACAGTTGTCAAGATACCTGATGCTCATGGATATGTCTAACCTTGTCAAGATCAAAGATGAAAGAAGGAAATATGATAGGATAGATGGTAGATAATGGATGGAACTTTCCCCCAAGTGTATATTGCAAGAGGAAGGAATTATGCATGATGCCTTTTTGCCAGGTTTTTATCATGGTACTTGTCCAAGGCACCAAAAGAAATAGTTTTCACCATAGGATAGATTTTTTTTCTTTCTTTTTTTTTAACTTTTGGAGGGACTCAAGCCTCATACTCTTTAGATACTCCTTGAAAAGGTATGATATGACAAGCCATGGACATTGAAAGGTATACTCAAAGGTAATGATAGGGTGATGAAAAGGTGATATGGTAGATAAGGTAGAAGGTGGCTAAATATTTGTGCGATAGATTAGATAAGGGAAATGACAGGATAATGAATGATGGGATAATAAGTATTTCTATGTGTGGGTGTGAGAAAGGGAATGAAATGATAATGAATAGGAGGATAAGAAGTATTAGCAATATCAACATCAATACATACCTTGAAGGGTAGTGGAATAATGGAGGGAAAATAGGTGAAACAATTGAAGGCTTTGATGTAGGGGAGGATATGGATCTTGGGATGCAAGGACCCAAAATGGATGGATAAGAGGAATATGTTTGATAGAATGTGGAGTGGAAGCCTTTGGAAGATTGAATGTCAACTTTTATTTTAATTTTTTATAAAAGTCCTTCAAAAGTGACTTGGGAATCCACATAGTCTTTGATTTTTCTTTCCTTTTGGATGCTTTAGAATGTACTTCTTTAATGAGGGATTTAGGAACTCACATTTTCTTTGATTTTTATTTTTTCTTGATATACCTTTGTGGTCTCTTGAATATTTCTCTTTTCTTTTTATTCTTATGTCGTTAGATTGGACATAGTGATCTTCAAATATAAGTGAATTCTTAGATTTTTTGTTTTTATAATGCACATCCAAATTGCTTCCAAAAGACTTGGGAATTATGGATGAAAAAGGTTGATATGGCTGGTTCATATGGATGGGTGTATGTAAATTTCTCAAGGATGCATGTCTTTGTTGATCTTGAGGTATGATGGCATAAGTGAATGGCAAGCTAGGAGTGATATTCATAGGAGATGGAGGTATGTAAGGACCCAATATAGATGGAAGATATGAAGGTTTCAACTTTGGGATATAGGGACCAAGGATGGATTTGGAGGATGTACAAGGATGATGCTTATATTAAAATGGAGGTAAATGATATGTGGGAGAAATATCAACATCTTTAAAGTGAGATGCATGGCCAAGGCTCTCATCTTTCAAATTTATCTTTATACCAATAGGCTTATGAGTAGTTTTCATAGGATCGACTTTGATAGGAGCAGTTGAAGCTTAAGGGGATTCATTCTCATATAATGGATTAGGGAGAATAGAAGAATTTTGTTGTAGATATGGAGGCATATGACAAGTAAATGTTGGGATACTTTGATCTTGACAAGGATCTTTGGATAGCGTAGGAATAGTACTTTTAAAAAAAAAAAAAATAAGTCCATTAGAGATGGAAAGGATATCTTGATCTTTCTTAGGATATGGGTAGGATATAGGAGATGGAGTAATATGTTACTGTTGAGGTGGAGGAATATGTTTCTCTTGAGGTGGAGGGATATCTTCTTGGAAGAAGTAAAAGGGTATGAAGGGATCATCATGAGATTCTTGGGTTATGGGACTTTGGACAACTATAGGATAAGGAGAGATAAAATCTTGATCTTGACCCTTAATTATGTTTTTTTCTTTTCACTTTGTATTAGTCTCTTGACATGGAGCCACTTCTAAGGGAAAAGGTAGCAGTTTGGATTTGCACAAGGGATTCTTGAAGGGTTGATAGAGGATCATTTGAAATAGGCATGATATAAATTGTAGCACATGAAGGTTTGGGGTTTATGACCTTTGAAGCATGAAATAAGTTTGTAGCAAGATCTATGTTATCTTGGATATCATTTAAGAGGTAGCCCTTGAGAGTAAACATAGTTAGCACAAAAAACATTAGGTTCTTTGTTCAATGAAGGAATGTTGTCTATATTTTATACTTTAGGAGATGCATGAGTGTTGGAAGAGGTGGAGGTTAATTGAGAACCACTACTAGACATAGGTTCATGAGTTTTATCTTGCTTGAGAGTAGTATCTTCATTAGATGAGTCATTAGGATCTTCAATTTTGATTAGGTCATCCTTAATAAGATCTTGGATTTTATGTTTCAACTTTGTGCAATATGAAGTTTCATGTTCATTATGTCTATGATATGCACAATAGTTTCTCAAAAAGATAAAATCACATTAAGTGATTTGAGGCAACGTGGTGAGATCATTTTCAAGGAGTTTTTCCAAAGCTGATTTGTAAGATTGTTCCAAAGGAGTAAATGATCTATCCACTAGATATTTAGATGTACTTGCATTTTTCAAAGAGATGTTATATTCAAGATCTTGATGATCCAATTTTTCATTGTCATGTGATGAGGATTGTTGGAATAGGACTAATTCCTCTTGATTTCCTTAATCAAAGATTGAATCTTCTTGAGATTGTGAAATAAATTCTTGGTCAAAGATTAGGTTATCATTAAGATGCTCTTGATCAAAGATAGGATGTTCATGATGTTCTTCTTGATCAAACACAAAATTGATGTGAGGTTTTAGAGTAGACCTTTTTTTTCAAGAATATGAAGACATGGATGTAGGATTATGATCATAGAGAAATGGAAACATTGTTATTAATGAGGATTTGTTGGATGATGTATTCCTTTCTTTTTCCATATCTTGAATTTTTGTGAAGAGAATATCCTTTTGAATTTTTGTTTTTATTTGATTTCTAGATCTTAATGGATGTTTTATGTTTATAATCATAGACCTTCAAGCACAACAAGTACAAAACAATGTTTTTTCAATTCTAACCCCTCTACAAAAGAGTTGAAGGTTTGAGAATATTTACGCGAGTTTTGTCACAAGAAAATCTTCCAAGCAATCTACCTAAGGTCAAATTTTTATTTTTAAGATGGCTCTAATTAGGTAGGTTTTCTAATTTATCCAAGTGCTAGTATAGATTCCATTCAAAATAAAACAAATTTTTTCCTCCATTATAGAGGCCTCCCACCACCAGTATGTTGGAGTTTTGTGCAATCCCGAAGGACTACTAGAGGAGATGTCATTCTCAATTTATTTTGTCATTAAAACCATTAAGGATGAATGCATTTAATTTTATAGTGGGTTGGATTATTGCAGAAAAGGCAATTATATCCCACTTTGAGTTCTCCCTCTCACTGGCCTCACTAAGGCATGTTCTTGGGAGGCGAGCCCACTAGATCTCTAGCATGTATATGAAAGAAATAAAATTAAATGAATAAGTAGGTCTAGGAGTTTGATTAACCAAAAGGTGAAGAGCATATCCCTACTACCTTTTCACTTCCAAACATGATTAACACAGTTGAATTTCCAAGCCTCTTTAATCAAGGGATTTTGAGTATGTCTAAAAGAGAATAACCACCTAATACTCTCATCCACAAACAAATAGGCTTTATTTAGTGTGTTTTGTTCATTCTGTTAAATTAGGATCAAGAATGTATGGCTTTTAAATTTTTCCTATATAACCTCAATATGTGTAATATATATAATCATAATATATATATATATATATATATATATATATATTTATATAGTAACAAATATATATAATTATGTTAATATTAATATTCTATAGATTGGAGAAGAGAGACTTGTATTGTTTATGAATATACTTCTCTCTGATTGATCAAGGAATGAACTCTTATAAGGAAGATATGGTGCTATAGAGACATGTCTCCTTACGGAGACATGGCTCTATACCGTTGAATAGATGGAGATTGTTGTTCTCTTCTATAATGTATGGGGGAAATATGAGATCCACTTCTAAATCCAAATTCCCAAAGGAGAGATCCAAATTGATCAACCAAAAGGTTAATGCAAAATCGAATCAATCTATGGAGAATATGAAAGAGGAAGAAAACCTTATATTTCCCTATAAGGGAGTTGTGCTTGAAATCTGAAATAATTGAAAGGTAAATACTAACCTCAAAATAGGGCAAATCTGGAAAATGCCAATTTCTTATGTCTATGTGTAGTTTCGGGCAATTCTGCAACCTATTTTGGACTAGAAATGTCGAGACAAATAAAACCCAAAAAACTTTTATCTTTCTGACAGCAGGTAATATTTGACCCCGATAAAAGGTCAAAGGCTACATTAATATTCTAAAGGTCAACTTTGACTTTGTTCACAGATCTTAGAAGTTTTCCGAAAAGGGTATCCAAATCCAAGCTCAGATTCGCAGTTCCCTACCTGTACTTGCAAGAAAAAGAGGGTTTTTGTTGTTTGTTTGAGGGGTTTGCCTTGGTCAAACCCCGGTTTGGAATCAACCTTAATATTGAAATTGAAAAGGGAATGCTAGCAAGTAGTAGAAGTAGATCTAACAACAAAGCTATGCAATTCAATAGATATGCAATTGTATTTCGAATGTAAACAAATGTATTGATATGAAAGCTTTGAACACAACAATGGAAAATGTAAATCAAAACCATGAAAGTAAATGCAAAACCTCCATGCTTGTATGCTTGGAATCCACTTTGATAGAAGAATGAATGGATCTAGAATATTAGCAAAGGATCTTGAAGGAAGATCACACCATCATGATGGCTAGATCTAGGGTTTGAATGATGAATCTTGCATGTTTGAACCAAATCCCTTCAAAGACTTGAATGCTTGAATCCTTGATCTTCAATGGAGAACTTAAATGGAGAAGAGGACTTGAGTGCTTCCTTTAAAATGCTTGAGAGCTTGATGGCTTATGAATATCTCCTTGAGAGCTCCTTGATCATGGAATTCCTTGATTGTTGATGTCTTCACAAAACTTGATTGATAATGGATGGAAAAAATGAGAGAGGAAGGCTTCCTTTTATAGTGATCTAGGGCACAAACCTCTAGAGAAGGATGACATTAGGGAATTAAATCCCAATTAACCTTAACCCCTAGAAATGGACCCATATTAAATGCAATTTAAGGATTTACCATTCTGAAACCCGAAATGGCCGACTCAGAGGTGGGAAAAAGAAATATTTCCAAAACCCGACACCCGAAAATCATGGGAATCTAAAATTTGAACCGTGGCTCAAAGATGAGGTAGACTTTTCCCTAGGTCAGAGTCAAGGTCAACCCTGACCTAGGTCAGAGTCGAGGTCAACTTTGACCTTGAGGTCAAAAACCTCAGGACCTCAGTCCATAATGCTAGGAAATGCAGAAATATACTGAAAATAGGGACAACTAGAAGCAGAATGGGGAGAACAAGTCAAATCCAAGAAAAGGGATAATCAAGGTGCTTGACATGACCTGAGACCACTTACTTGGAGGTCTAAATGCTCTTAACATGGAAGTGCTTCCATTTTAAGATGATACATTAAGCCCCCACTTTAGCAAGATTATGGATTTGATTCAAACTCTTGGTAAAGGAGAAGGAAGAAGAGATCCTAGTGGATTTAAAATGAGATAGGATGACACTTAGTTAGGGACATGAGCCCCTAGACTAAGGATTCTAACTCAGCATACGTGCATGAGGGTGCGAAAACAAAAAGGAAAAAGACACAAAAGAGGGGTTAGTACTAAAACAAACCCAAATCAATTAGCACAAGAAACCTTACTAAGAAATATTTCTCATACTAATATCATATCTGGAAAGCTATCATAAAAGAATAAGTGATTACATAAGAAAGACAAGAGAAACACTATAAATAACATAGCTTCACGATCCTATCCTACTAGCATGAAAGCAAAAAGAGAGAAAGGGAAAAGAGTGATTACCTCGCCTAGTAAGATGCCCACCTTACCATGAATCACCCTGGAGGGAGAGCCCAACAGGTTCACCCATAAACTGTGCTTGCAATTGTAATGCATCTTCTGATAGTTTTTGGAATACCCATAGATCCACCATCTTGTATCACTATGAATATGAAATGTGTGTCTCCTCAGGATTTAGAAACTTATGTGTTACCTTCGAAAGATTTAGCATATGAATGTGTGTCTTTTCAGGATTTAGCAACTTATGTGTGTTACCTTCCAAGATTTAGCATATTGAAAAAAAATGTAAATGTGTGTCTCCTCATGATTTAGCAACTTATGTGCATTACCTTCAGAAGATTTAGCGTATAAATGTGTGTCTTTTTAGGATTTAGCAACTTATGTGCATTACCTTCCAAGATTTAGCATGTTGAAAAATTTGAAATATGTGTCTCCTCAGGATTTAGCAACTTATGTGTGTTACCTTCAAAAGATTTGGCATATAAATAATAAAAAAATTATAGTACAAGGGAGACCCTATATATGCCCCCCTCCTTATCATGGCAATCTACTAGATAGGATAAGGAAGAGGAAGAGGATACCTACTTCACAATGCAAGGAGATATCTTGTTTACAACAATTTATACCATATTCTTAGCGAGGGATATTGACCCCAACATCCAAGAGCATAGATAATTATGAAAAGAATATGTCACTCATGGAAAAAGGATCCTCAAAGAAAGAGATCTTATCAACAAGACCCCCACCAAAGAGGAGTGCTTTAGCTAAAATACCATCTTTCAAAAGTGGGAACAAAGATTCAATCATCAAGCCCCCAACGAAGAAGAGGAAGAGTAATCTTTGGAATAAGGAAAACAACTCTAACACCAAAGCAAGGGTGAAAGTTTATAGAGAATATTATGTACAACATAGAGAAGAGGTGACGACCTAGGACAACAACTTCTCATATAAAAAGGTTATCTGTAGTCAAAACATCTATCAATATGTTGAAATAATATTGCAATATAAACAAATACCACTAAGCTAAGGAAAGCATTTCCCTAGACAAAGAGAAAGAAAGAGATACCTTTCCCCCCAGGGATAGAGACAAGGGATACCTTCACAAAATTAATGTCTTAGAAAAGATATCTTGAAAAATAGATTATGTGGATGATTATAAACTTAATGCAAAACCATACAAAAATAGGAGAGAAAGAATACCAATTAAGCCCCAATAAAAGACTTAATGGATCCTAGGAGACTGGATGAAAATACACCTCTTGCCCCCCAGTCATGAGACAAGAGGGGAAGAAAATCTACATTATTTCAGAAGGAGGGGAATCCCCTATATAAAAATTATGAAGGAATTGTAAAACTGCACGAGAGTGAGATATAATTCCTCAAGTAGCTCTTTCTCTAACATATAACTTGAAATGTTTACAATAAGAAGTAAATGTGTGTTGCTATAATGAAAAGGACATTTATATTTGTATAAAGCATCTATCGGCATAGATCTAAAGATTTCTTTCTTGGAATTCATTAGTTCAACATATACCTTCTTAGCCACTTCTTGACGAGTATTAGGGTTATCTAAGATAGGTGTGGGGAGAAGAATGTGAAGAGGAGGAAGATGTTCAACATCACCTACCTTGGCTTGAGATTTTGAACAACCAACACCATACATATCTGGTTTAGGGGGTATATGAATGGGAAACCTAATACCATGCTCATTAACTCCAATCCCTAAACCTTTATAACCTTGTTTAATCACCATAGTGTATATGGTAGTGTACATATTATGTAAATCTTCTACAGGTGATGATTGTTTATCATGTTCATGATTAAAGGTTGTATAAGGTGGAATAATAGGTTTTAAAGAAGTTTCTTTACCCTTTCCTTTAATATCATCATGAATCGGAGGAGAAGGTAAATCAAAGAAATCTTACACATCTACATCCTGAACTATAGCTTGAATCCCATCATAAGTACAAGAAGAGTGAGGATGAACAGATGGAGAATTAGGTATCAGATTAGGATTAGGAATATTAGGATTAGGATTAGGATTGATAGGATTAGGATTAGTAAGATTAGGAGATGGTGTATCATCTACCAAATTCTTCACATAATCCAAAAGATTAATAAGGCTACCACATAAATCTTTAATGAAAGTTTTGAATGTTGGAATACTAGTGTCGGTCAACTTCACAAAAGCATAGGCAAGAGAAAAGTGAAGGGTCATCAACAAAAGGAAGTGAATGATACTCTCATAAACATCATAGGTATTATAAAGAGATGCTAAAAGAAGGGTAATAAAGAACATGACCACACACCAAAGCATCTTAACAATCTCCATAGAAAATGAAATGTAAGAAATATTTTTGTATTTTATTGAATATATAGATTTTTTTGTATTTTTGAATTTTAAAATGCAAGAGCATGAACTAGATCTAAACTAAAAGGCAATCTAACACCAAAAAGAAAGAGTTGTCTATCTCGGGTTCACCAAAATGAATAGATGGAGATTGTTGTTCTCTTCTATAATGTATGGGGGAAATATGAGATCCACTTCTAAATCCAAATTCCCAAAGGAGAGATCCAAATTGATCAACCAAAAGGCTAATGCACAATCAAATCAATCTATGGAGAATATGAAAGAGGAAGAAAACCTTATATTTCCCTATAGGGGAGTTGTGCTTGAAATCTGAAATAATTGAAAGGCAAATACTAACCTCAAAATAGGGAAAATTTGGAAAATGCCAATTTCTGATGTCTATGTGTAGTTTTGGGCAATTCTGCAACCTATTTCAGACTGGAAATGTCGAGACGAAGAAAACCCAAAAAACTTTTATCTTTCTAATAGCAGGTAGTCTTTGACCCTGATAAAAGGTCAAAGGCTACATTAATATTCTGAAGGTCAACTTTGACTTTGTTCGCAAATCTCAAATGTTCTCTGAAAAGGGTATCCAAATCCAAGCTCAGATCCGCAGTTTTGCACTTGTACCTACAAGAAAAAGAGGGTTTTTGTTGTTTGTTTGAGGGGTTTGCCTTGGTCAAACCCCGGTTTGGAATCAACCTTAATATTGGAATTGAAAAGGGAATGCTAACAAGTAGTATAATTAGATCTAACAATGAAGCTATGCAATTCGATAGATATGCAATTGTATCTCAAATGTAAAACAATCTATTGATATAAAAGCTTTGAACACAACAATGGCAAATGTAAATCAAAACCATGAAAGTAAATGCAAAACCTCCATGCTTGTATGCTTGGAATCCACTTTGATAGAAGAATGAATGGATCTAGAAGATAAGAAAATGATCTTGAAGGAAGATCACACCATCATGATGGCTAGATCTAGGGTTTGAATGATGAATCTTGCATGTTTAAACCAAATCCCTTCAAAGACTTGAATGCTTGAATCCTTGATCTTCAATGGAGAACTTGAATGGAGAAGAGGACTTGAGTGCTTCCTTGAAAATACTTGATGAAATGCTTGAGAACTTGATGGCTTGTGAATATCTCCTTGAGAGCTCCTTGATCATGGAATTGCTTGATTATTGATGTCTTCACAAAACTTGATTGATAATGGATGGAAAAAATGAGAGAGGAAGGCTTCCTTTTATAGTGATCTAGGGCACAAACCTCTAGAGAAGGATGACATTAGGGAATTAAATCTCAATTAACCTTAACCCCTAGAAATGGACCCATATTAAATGCAATTTAAAGATTTACCATTTCAAAACCTGAAATGGCCGACTCGGAGGCGGGAAAAAGAAATATTTCTAAAATCATGGGAATCTAAAATTTGAACCCTAGGTCAAAGATGAGGTAGACTCTTCCCTAGGTCAGAGTCAAGGTTGACTTTGACCCTTCAAGGTTGACTTTGACCTTGAGTCAAAAACCTCAGGACCTTAGTCCATAATTCCAAGAAATGCAGAAATATACTAAAAACAGGGACAACTAGAAGCAGAATGGGGAGAACAAGTCAGATCCAAGAAAAGGGCTAATCAAGGTGCTTGACATGACCTGAGACCACTTACTCGGTAGGGCTAAATGCTCTTAACATGAAGTGCTTCCATTTTAAGACGATACAACCGTAATGTCTTTTTATTCATAACGGTTTGTCTGTTCAAATTGAGCACTTAAAACAATTGGTGTTTTAGCATAGTAAACGAATGCATAATATAAGGCACTTGATAATACATGACTCTCGACAGTGTATCACCCGCGATGATAAGTGAATATAGTCATAGATTAAATTAATTAATACTTTTATGTAAGTTTCAATCAACCTGATAACAACTCGTGGTTGATATATATTAATTGATGATAATACAAGGCACCCGAACGTTAGTTAAGATCGATATCAATCGGTTAAGTCAACCTATGTAAATCAGTGTCATCAATTTGACCAATATTAATCAATTTCTAGATATAATATTATTTGATTAAATATAATATACATTTATATGTATGTATATTAATATATATAATAATAATATCATTAATATTATATATATTAATATGCATATATAATGTAGAATGATATTATCTCATACTGTTAAATATAACTGATACAAAATAGTATTAATAAGGTTGAACATTAATATTAATATGATGTTTATTTAATCTAATATTATAAGTATGTATATTAATATAATAATAATGTCCATCATTATATATATATATATATATATATATATTATATATATATATATATATATATATATATATATATATGTATGTATGTATATATATATTATGTATATATATTACATATAATATATATATATATTATATATATACATATGTATATATATATATATATGCTATGTGTGTATATATATATATATATATGTATGTGTGTATATATATATATATATATGTATGTGTATATATATATATATGTATGTATATATATATATGTATATATATATATATATATACATACATATATATAATATATATACATACATATATTATATATACATACATATATACATATATATACTATACATACATATATATATATATATATACATATATATATATATATAAGATATATATATATACTTATATGTATGTATATAATACATATAATATATATATTATATATGTATTTATATATACAATACTATATATATATCTATATTTTATATATAGTAACTATATA
>BSBK01000462.1:380000-400153 GCA_027943335.1 Chamaecyparis obtusa | reverse complement strand
AGAGGGTGTGACTCGATCTGATCGTGATGATGTGTTATCATGATTTGGCACCACAAAATGCATCTTGCACAACTCAACTACATCATGAGAATTATTTATATGATATCCCTAATAGTCTATTTGATACTTTCTTAAAGCACATTTGATACAAGCTCCTGCACCATCATGCTCTCCCTTTCCATGTCCACTCTTAAAGAAACTCCAAATATGTGGTATCTTTTGGTATAGATGATATATACATAGTGCATAAAATGGCCTTGCTGATTTAAATTGTGCTACACATCCATCCGACCAAACAAAATGCTTTTCAATTTTGATGCCTTTGTTTATCAAATATCCAAAAAATGTCTTAAAGCAATGCTCAACAAAATGTATCTCATGCTCTTTATCATCACTAATGTAAAAGTAATATTCTTTCTTTATGACTCGTACTTGATATGTAATGTCAACACCATCCAAGCCTAATTTTGCATGTCCATAAGACACATGTACCATGATAGTCACCTGCTATGTATAGTAGTATTCCGCTTGAAGTTTTTTTTGAGAAACAAAGGAGTAGTTCTCTGCAAAATCAACAATTAATAAAATTGTTCCAACTAGAAAAGTTTCTTTCTGTATTTGGAATTGTTCTACCTGCCATTTAGAAAAAAAAAACATGACGTATGTATGGTTGAATCAATTTACAAAAATTCTCCATAAATGTTGCAATAGGTATCTCATCTTCTACATATTCCAACCTTGTTGATTCTTTCCCAAATTTTATTTCAGACTTTATGTACTTGTATCTCTTACATTTTATCATCCTCTTCATGTCGATATCTTCAAGTCTCAAAGGAAATTTAGCCAAATCCCCACATGTTTGACAAGTTCCTCTTATGAAATCTATTTCAGGTATTTCAAGATCAATTGATTTATTACATAAGATTGATGTTATGAATTAGCTTGGACGTTTAGGAAAATCATTTTGAGAACCACCACTTTCTTCTATCATCTTTCTAAACCCTTGATAGTATAAATTGAATTCAATATGATATCGACAACAACAAGTTTCAAAAGATTTATTTATCTTTACAAAAAATGGCTTTAATCTTTCAAACATTGTTTGTCCAATCTTAATGTCAGGGTTTCAGTTACAACATGAGAGATACAATTTATGTTGTGTGGTGTCCAACCAATGTTTTGTGTGCTGGAAATATTCCTTAGGCCCAGTCCTCTTCTTGATAACATCTCTTGTATTTGGTGAAGGACGAGTATGATCAGTCCAAAATGACGTAACTAAGTTCCTATTTTTTTTCATTAATTCTATCAGGCCGAGGATCTCTACACATTAGTGCCCAATTACCTTTCAATGTAGTATCATCCAAATTTATTCTTCTTTTCAAATAGTGTGTCATTGTCTTCCTATTGTACCCGATCTGAGATGAAAGTGAAGAAATTTGTCTTTTTTGGGACATGTTTTTATTTAAAATAGATGTCGGTATCACTCTTCTTGAAATGGACCTATCTGTAGATCTAGTTGTTTTTCCAATGGAATGCAAACCTTCCTTAACACTGTCAACAATATTTTTTTTGTACGTTACATGATTTTAACTTTTTCAAACTTGCATCTACACCCAACAATTTTGGTGGCTCTTTTAACTCATCTTTAAGAAGTGTAATTGATAATAGTTGATTTTTTTCAAGTGTACCAAGATTCTCAAATTGTTTCATTATTTTCTTAGAATTTTTATTCAATGCTCTCTTCATAATATTTATGGGTTGTTTAGCATAATCTCTCAATTTTTTCCACATCCATTTCAATTAAATGATCTATGCTTTTGTGATTAATTTTTCTCTTCAACTATTGGAGTAGACTATCATTCATATATGTTTCTTGCACTTCCACTGCAAATAAAATAAAAAAATATCTTAATATCTCATCTTAAGGGGACCTTCATGAAATAAGTATTTACAAGCTTAAATGTCAAACCTATATAATAATTTATAAACTAATGAGAGAAATACATACTTTTTTGACCTTGGGTTGATTCAACTTGGGATGCCCCTTGTCCAACATTTTCATCATCATAGGTTGCATGTACACAACAAAAACAATAACTTCTTAAGGGGAAAGACCCAAAATGTATATTCACCAATAAGAGACTAAATCGAGACTCTGTGTGTGTGTGTGTGTGTGTGTGAGAGAGAGAGAGAGAGAGAGAGAGGTGTACTTGTTTGATATTCTGAGAGTTGTGCTTATTGAGCTTGCGATGACCCTTATCCAACTTCTGAAGGTTGGGCTTGTTGAGCTTGTTATGACCCTTCTCCAACTTTTGAATGCTGGGCTTGTTGAGCTTGTGATGACCCTTCTCCAACTTCAGAAGGTTGTGCTTCTTGATCATTTCCTACATGTATGAAGTAAAAATTATTAAACAAAAACTTTTGAATGAAGTTAGGTCTAATGAGGTTCATGTTTTAAGTCAAAACAGGTGGACTAACAGGTCTAGTTGGGTCTAATTGGGTCTAATTGAGTCCTAACAGGTCCTAACAAGTCTAATTAATTCCAATTGGGTCCTAATAGAACCTATTAGGTCCTAATTAGGTCATATTGGTCCTAATAGGTCATATTAGTCCTAATTAGTCCTAATTGGTCCTAATAGGTCGTAATTAGTCTAGAGTTAAGTCATAATATAGGTCATAATAGGTCCTAATTTGTTCTAATAGGTCATATTAGGTCCTAATTGGATCTAATTGGTTCTAATTGAGTCTAATTAGGTCCTAATTGGTTCTAATTCAGTCTAATTATTTCCTAATTAGTTCTAATTGGTCTGAATTGGTTCTAATTAGTTCTAGTTGGTCCTAATTGGTCCTAATTAGTCTTGATTGGGTCTAATTAGTTCTAATTGGTTCTAATTAGTTCTAATTAGTCCTAATTAAGTCTAATTAAGTGCTAATTTATTCTAATTGAGTCTAATTGGGTTCTAATAGGTCATATTAGGTCCTAATTGGTTCTAATTGAGTCTAATTAGGTGCTAATTGATTCTAATTGGGTCCTAATAGGTCCTATTAGGTCCTAATTAGGTCATAGTTGGTCCTAATAGGTCCTAATAGGTCATATTGGTCCTAATTAGTCCTCATTGGTCATAATAGGTCCTAATTAGTCTAGAGTTAAGTCCTAATAGGTCATAATAGGTCCTAATGGGTTCTAATAGGTCATATTAGGTCCTAATTGGATATAATTGGTTCTAATTGGTTCTAATTAGTTCTAATTAGTCCTAATTGAGAAGATAATTAGGTGCTAATTTATTCTAATTGGTTCTAATTGGTTCTAATTAGTTCTAATTGGTCCTAATTGGTCCTGATTAGTTCTAATTGGGTCTAATTGGTCCTAATTGAGTCTAATTAGGTGCTAATTTATTCTAATTGAGTCTAATTGGGTTCTAATAGGTCATATTAGATCCTAATTGGTTCTAATTGAGTCTAATTAGGTGCTAATTGGTTCTAGTTGGGTCCTAATATGTACTATTAGGTCCTAATTAGGTCATATTAGTCCTAATTAGGTCATAGTTGGTCCTAATAGGTCCTAATAGGTCATATTGGTCCTAATTAGTCCTAATTGGTCATAATAGGTCATAATAGGTCCTAGAATTGGTTCTAATTGATTCTAATTAGGTCCTAATTGGTTCTAATTGAGTCTAATTAGGTCCTAGCGTAAGAGTTTGGAGTTGGAATCCGATTCTGCGGAAGTCCACGGGGTGGGAAATTTGGAATCCAAAATGGTCGCCCAATATTTACAAATCGGGCACCCGTTTAGGTTCGGGAGCCCGATGCACTTTCAAAAATCAGGCGCCCATTTAGGATCGGGAACCCCAAGAAAAATGGGTGCCCGATCTGAACAAATCAGGCGCCCGTTTTGAAAATCTATTTTTTTTATTAAAAAAAACTGATTTCTTGTCATTTTCATCTTCAAGAAAATAGGATCACATTTAGCATAGCTCAGGTGCCTGGTTTAGCTTCCCCTGTCGACCCCATCTGCCATTTTTTTTCATGTTCTAGGTCCGTACTAATGGTTTTTATTATTTTTTTATGATTTTTGTCATTAGAAATTGTAGTTTTAATTTATTTTTAATTTAAAAACATAGTTTAATGTTGTTTCAAAATTATTGTATAAATTTAATTATATTTTATGTTTCAAGTAGTTCTTTTTTATTTCAATTTACTTTGTAAATTATTGTACTAAAGTAGAAAACTGGTAAAATTTAGGTATACAAAATTACATTACAAAACCCTGCGTAGAAAACCAAAACCCTAGGTAGTAAAACAAAAACGTAAACCTATACAAAATTAAATTATGAAACCCTAAACTTAGAAAATCAAAATATAGATTTAGAAAACCAAAACATAAATTTAGAAACTCTCTCTCTCTCTCTATCTTAAATTTTAATTATTTAAGTCATTCAAGTTGTAAGGTAAAATATATTTTACAGTATGTTAATTGTAAATTATCATGTTTTTATATGTACATAGATTGGCAATATTGATGATTTTCACATCGATGAGCTTGTAGATCAGCATGCACCACCACCACCTCCCCCTCCACCTGCACCTAGAGAGTTAATAGATAATATTAGGATAAATGTAGAGGTGATCATGAGAGATATAAATATTATTAGGAATGATCCCTATCCATCTTCCTAGCTACTATGCCTTGTAGATAGCATGTAAGGCATATTAGATTCCGTACAGACATTAGATGACAAGATTGATAGTTTTGAGTCATGGAGGGAGAGTATGCATGTATATTATGCTGATGAGCTCTCTTATAAAGAGGTTAATAAGTTAAAAATTACAAACAATGATTTGGCACACTATTTTTTGAACCCTACAACGGGTGAGTAGATACTTGGCAAGAAGCCACGTATTTCGATTAGATGGTGTAGACACCCCGGCATAGTAGAGCATTTTTGGGAGTGGTGGTGGATGGTATTTGACCATCCACCACACGCTAATCATGAGGTCCCACTTTATTTTTTGAATAAATTATGGGCTGATTTTGAATTGGGTAAGAAACCCAATTACTTTAACATGAGAGCATTTCAGGGGGTTGGTCAGGGCATGCCACAGGATATGCCAGGGGCCAAATTAAGTGAAAAAACTAGAAATCATGTGCGCAATGAGCCCCTTATTTCTCTTCCCTCTCTTGTACTTCCTACACTTGTCCATCATCGAGTAGTGCAGTCATCTCTTAGTTCTTTGAGTGCCCTTATGGGCAATTTGTTACACCACATGACCCAGGTGAGGACCGCTCCCAGCATAGCACATGTTTTCACAAGTTATGGGGGTATATGTAGGGGTCCCCAATCTGATCTTGATGCTGCCCATGGTGGATATGGTGATGATGCTGGTGGCGCACATGGTGGATATACCGATGATGATGATGGCATGCATGGTGATGGCGCACATGGTGGATATATCGATGATGATGATGGCGCACATGGTGATGTCGGAGATGATATCTCATCAGATGTTGATTTACTCAATGCAGACGATGATAATCCCACATAGGTAAATTTAATTATAATTTAAATATAGTGCAATATTAAATTTCTTATTTATACAATTATGAGCCATAACATGTGGATTTTTTTTGTGAACAGAGGATGGTTGACCCTCCATCATTCATTAGCCGTCATCATATGATGTCGACACCTCGACATATTGGTACTCCATTCATGGTACGCACTTTGATCGTGATTCATTTAAACTTTAAACAAAATAAACTTTAATTGATAATGTGTTTGACATTTTTTTGTTATTTTGTAGGGTCTCTCATGTACCACTGAGATTGGTAGTACATTCTCTACCCCACCAGTCACCGAGAGTTAGCCTCATATACCTGTAGTATGTTTTTTATTTATTAATTTTAAGCATGTTTATATCTTACTAATTTATGTACAACTTTGATTCACACTTATTTTTTTGCAATTGTAGGCTTTTGGATTGTCTCATGTTCCACAATCACATTTACGTCCTGACTCATCAGTGACATTAGCTACATGTCACACATAGGTAATGTACATGTTTTTATTCCATAAATTTGTATAGTGAAGTCATATATACTTTATAATCTATGTACATGTACTTTAAGTTTGATTCATGCTTTATATATGTTGTTTAGTTCGACACGACCATGAGTCCTGGCATGGCTACAAGATTAAGCCAAATGCAGCCATCGACACTATCTTTTGAGGTAACGATTAAAATTAATTTTTTAATTTCCATTGTGTATCTACATCTTTTACACCTAATTATTAAAAATTTGTACTTTAAGTATTTTTACAGGAGTTGGCTACATCCACTTTTCATGTACCTGAGGATGAGGGTACTCAAAACCAGATAGAGCAGGATGAGTGTACTACTCAGGACCATAAAAAGCAGGATGAGGGTAATACTAAGGACCATACAAAGCATGTTGATGCATCACAACCCTCTTTACATGGAGTGAAGAGGATTGTAGATCAGCTAGATGAGTAGAGTTATATTATGATGACTATTTGGACTTGTTTTATATGATGATGACTATTTGGACTTGTGTTATGATGACTTGTTATCATATTATTTGGACTTGTTTTATATTATGATGACTATTTGAACTTATGTTGTTACTTGAACTTGTCTTTATAGTAGGACTTTGTCTTTAGATTGTATGTATATATCATGAGTTGATATGATGGACATTATGATACATGTAAATTATTTCAGGACTTGTTATGTTATTTAAATCTTAATCATGAGTTGTTATTTATATATATGAGCTTATCGAAAAGAACTCATTTTTAATATCAATTACAAAATTAAATTTATCAATATTCTAAAAAAACCATATATCTAACAATGAGATCTATTAATTCATGTGTAATTGAGATGAAGCATATCTAGATACATTAAAAGTAATATGAACACTTTCATTAACTATAAAAAAACCATCTATCTAACAATGAGATCTATTAATACATGTAATTAACAAGAACAATATGGATGAGTCAAACTTAATAACTATTAAACAATGAAATCTATTTATTTTGAGTTACAATGAATACATATGAATCCACAAATAAATCTATCATAAGATCTATTAAGTGAACATAATCTGACCAATGTGCATAGTTTAATATTTAGAACAAAATTAGGTGAATACAAAGTTATGAATTTAACTTAAATATTTAAAACAAAATCTGATGAATAAAAGTGAGTTCATGTGAACTTAAATTACAAAGACAAAATTGTACGAATACAAGAATGCATTGTACTACATAAATAGTTCATGTCTATGTTCTTCCAGACATCCTACATCATAAAAATAAACATGTTGAAATGTTAGAATTTATAAAAGTTCATTTAAAGTTAATTTTAATTTTAATTTCAAATCTATATCTCTAAATTATAAATTATGACACTTCAAAGAAGACATGTAGAAAACATATAACAATATGATAATTGAACAAAAACTTACATGTATAAATTTGATTCAACCTAATGTACCATCAGCATCCTCTCTTTTTTGCAATGCGTTTATAATATTTCATACATCTAGATGTTCTTCCAGACATCCTACATCATAAAAATAAACATGTTGAAATGTTAGAATTTATACAAGTTCATTTAAAGTTAATTTTAATTTTAATTTCAAATCTATATCTCTAAATTATAAAGTATCACACTTCAAAGAAGACATGTAAAACAAATATAAAAATATGACAATTGAACAAAAACTTACATGTATAAATTTGATTCTTGACCTAATGTACCATCAAAATCCTCTCTTTTCTACAATGCATCTATAATATTTCATGTCTAGATGTTCTCCCAGACATCCTGCATCATAAAAATAAACATGTTGAAATGTTAGAATTTATACAAGTTCATTTAAAGTTAATTTTAATTTAAATTATTTCAAATCTATTTCTCTAAATTATAAATTATGACACTTCAAAGAAGACATGTAGAAAACATATAAAAATATGACAATTAAACAAAAACTTACATGTATAAATTTGATTCAACCTAATGTACCATCAGCATCCTCTCTTTTCTGCAATGCGTCTATGATAGCCTCATGCTCTTCCATTGAAAGTGTCCATAATATTTTATTAGCAGGTATCCCTTTGTATCTTTCCAATTTGATTTTTTTTGCCACTACCAAATGGGAATAGTGCATAATCTTCTTTTTTGATTGGTAGTCTTCAAAAGCTGGTAAATCATTCCTTCTTGTTAGGTATTTGCGTAGCCATGTACCAACTACCACAATAGACCAAATTGGATACTAAAAATTATCATCATCTACTTGATGACACATCAACTTTTTCTTAGGTTCTACATATCGAGCTAACCAATACTCTGTTTTCTCTTCATTATCCTCAAGTACAACAATAGCATACACATGTCCTACAAAACAAAATTAAGTACATGAACTGTAAATAAAACTTGTTTATATGTTTATAATTCAAATATATAATCATAAATTATATGACATACACATGTAACTAATATATAATTTAAAGGTTTACAATAAATTGCATTAAGTTACCAGGTTGTATGACGTCTAAAAAATGGTCATAATATTCTGATGCAAAGGCATGATCCAAGTCTTCATTTATTATATCATCATCATCTTGTCTCTCACTAGGTGTTAAAGATTTTTTTTGCCATTCTTCAACCCATTATGTATTCTCACATTCTTCCCATTCACCTGCAACACAAAATTGACAAAAACATGCAAGCTCCCTAGTCCATATAGTCCAAGTGTTAGAATTAGAACTCCTAAATGAATTCCATTTAGCTGATTCACTAATTGTATTACAATCATATCTTGAAAGGATATTCTTCTCTTCAACTAGCCAAAAAAAGAGTTTGATTGTAGAGTTCTAACTTGATCCTGTAGACAAACTTGTTTTACACCATTCAACAATTCCACGTGCATCTTTAAATTTTGATTTTTCCTCAAATTTGAGTTTCTCTCTACAAAGGACTCTCTTAACACATGCACTGGCACCATCATGTTCTCCCTTTCCATGTCCAGCCTCAAAAAAACTCCAGATATGTTAGATATTTATATTCTTGTGCATCCTACTCAACCAATAAAACATTCTAGCATTCTTGAATTGCCCTGTGCAATTATCTGACCATATTAGATGTTCTGTTATATGAATTTCTCTCTCCCTTAAATTTTCATAAAAGATATTAAAGTAGTACTGGACAAACTCCGATGAGTGTACCTTATTCTAACTCATATAGAAATGGTACTCTCTCAATATTTTTTGATCCTCTTATGTACTATCAGGTGCATGTCTATAGACAATATTGTGAGGCCTCACCCTAGACCGGTCATAGATTATCCATTACCATTATGGTAGCCCTAATAATTGGCTTAATGTTTTGATAAGATTAGTATATTTTACTCTTTTAGACAAAGATTTGATTACAATTGTAATGCCCAAAAGTTCGGGCCAAAACACAACCAACAAATTTTTTTTTAAAAGGTTATAAGTTCCACGTTCATGATGCGGGACAAAAGTGCTAATGACGAAGTCCCAAAGCGACAAGAGGTCAAACCTCAACAAGTTGTTTCCCGAAGGATGCTAGATGAAATTCAATATAATCAAAGTTCGTTAATCAACTCGGCGATCAATTTTGTCAAACGTTAATCTATTAGTCCTTTAGATTATCTAAGAGGAATAGAATGTTTATTGATAATGTTATTCTTTAGATAGGTCAACCATTTCCAATTATGTAAATTTCAAGACCAATTCGATTATGAAAATTAAATTGGAAGCTAATAAAAAAAATATTGAATATAAATTTCAATAATCGTCTATACTAATTTCTGTTCAAAATGAGTACATATTAATTCAATTAATGATTACATTATTCCAATAGATCAATGCACCTATTAACTAATTAATAAATCTAAAAGAAACATTATTTAATAATGTATATTCAAAGATTAAAACTAAATTGTATATATGAAATTAATTATAATATATTAATTAATTAATATAATTATTAACTAGTTAATATATTATAATATATTAATTATCATTACATACGTGTCATAAATCTAGTTATATGACATCATATATAAATAGCAAAATAAATATTTAAAACATTGCTAAATAACATCTAACTATTATTATTAACATGACATTAATCTCATACAAAAATAATTAACTAACAACCTAAACTAACTTATCTACAAACTAATCTACTCACTAATCTAATCATCCTACCAAGTCAACTAGCCTATCTCCCTACTCTTAGCACCCTAGAAATCTATCAAATCTTCCCTTCACTTCACTTACCATCACAAAGGACAAGGGAGGGGTGCGCAATTTAAGAGAGGGAAGGAAATTTATTACAAATTTTCAAACTTCCCCAAAAGCCTGCGCCCAAACCAGCGCTTGGAAAGAGGAGAGGCATGGGAAGTAAGTGGGAAGTGGGTCCCACCACTTACTCTTGTCCAAGGGAAGCACCATTCACATTATAAATTAATTGCTAGGCATGGGCTAGCAAGGACATGCGTAGGTTTTGGAGACTAAAAGGTAAGAGCATTTAGTAAGAGGTAAGAGATGACAACAAAAGGACAATTTCTTGTCCAATGAAATTGGTTTCAAACTTTACAAAGACTTTTCATCCCTATGCATGCGCCATGTATTGGGTAGGATATTAATAAGGTAAGGGAGAAATAATACCATGTTATTTTATTTGTTTATTACATATTGAGGTGGCAAGATTAATATTATAAAATGACTGTGGTATGGATTTTGTATGGGATTTTTATCCCATACAAAATCCAGAGAGCATTTTGCTCTCTTAAAATCTGGAGAGTGTTATTTTGCTTGCATTATTTTTACATCTTCTTGCAAACTATGAGTAGTATATTTTCCTCATTTAATTAGTCTCCTTAATGCATAAGGAAGTCTATAGTCTTAAAATTCATAGTGTATCAATAAGGATTAGATATAGTTTGATTGCAAATCAATTGAGATATCAACATAAAACTAATTTGTTCATTTCTTCATAGTTGTTTCATTACGATTTATAGGACTAAAAGAGTGATATGAATCATATTTAGAGATTATTTTCAATGATCATGACAATTAAATCATCTTATAGGAACTACAATATTCTTATATCAACCCAAATATGGAATCATAATGAAATTGTTACAATATTTAATCTATCAATGTTGATAACTCATTTGCAAGGAAAGAGTATTTTCAACTATAAAGAGAGAGAGAGAGATCTTTTATAACGTATGCAAGAATTCATCATAACCATTAAGGAATCCATTTCAATACATACACAATTACATCGAATACAGTTACATCTTCATAGTTACAATAAAGCACTGCAAATTGCTAATACCACACAATGGAAGATCAAATAAATAATAGTCTCTCATCTATTTCATCTTCACAATAGCTCCAAGTAAAAAGCATTACAATCTCTTTTACAACAATAGAAGTCTAAATACAAAAGAGATTTCACAAAGGAATGAACGGGTTGTCTTCACACAACCACCCAAAAGATGAAAACCTCCATGATAGCTCCTCTTTGAGCTTCCACAAATCTGCAAATAAAAAAAATGGAGAACCATGGGTGCTCACCACCCAACCTAGGTCTCTTATGAGACCACCCCCGAGCTTGGAGAACCAAGGCTAAACGGGTATGCAACAAGATCAACAAGATGCTCACAAACAATATACACAAATGCACATACGACAAATTACTCCCTTCCAAGGTTACACAAATGAGTCTTACAAGCTCATTGAGAGGGTGGAGGTGGGCTTTTCCAAGGGGAGAATGCCATTACATACAAATTTTCTCACCATGAGTATTCAATTACCTCTTCAAGGCTACATATCCAAATGCCTCTTCAAGGCTACATATCCATGCATATCCAAATGCCTCTTCATACACATACTTTGCTTAACATCCTCTTCAAAATACAAGAATGCAATGGCTTCCATGGTGCCCATACACCATGGACTTATCCCTCTTCTCCAAGAGAAGAGACTCTCACCTCATGGAGAGCCCAACTAACCCCTCCACCCATAGGCCACTTCTTCCCTTCCCAAAGGGTGAGTAATGCCTCACACCCATAAACAAGAACTCCCTCAATCAAGCAAAAAGAACAAGATCAAACCATGAAATCAAAACCCAAAATCCCTCCATTACAACACATTGTCACAACAAGAACCAAGATTCATATGCATGAGAAAGCAAAATATAAGTTAATCTAAAGAGCAAGTAGAAAGGCTTCCATGAGAAGAGTAACCAACCTCCACAAGTGTGATGGAAATGGAAATTTGAGAAGAGCTTATCCACTATCCTTCCTCAATCCAAACCCTAATGTCTCCAAATGTAGAGAGTGGGTGAACACCCACTAAATCTCCTAAGGGCCTCTAAAAGGGCCTCCAAATCTCTACCCACCCACCATCCATAAATGCAGACTTGACTCTATGGCCTTGTTGTCTTCCCTTGTCCCCTCATGATAAATGCATGATTGAAAGAAAAGGTGGAGTTGGGTAAAGATCATGACTTATCCAATTCCGAAGTTGAGGGCAAATGGGTCATAAAATAGGTTACCAAGGTCACTAGGGAATTAGGGACATGCTCAAAACCTTCTTAACTCATAACCCTATCCATAAGGTACTTAAATTATGCCAAAAATGACCCTTAGAACCCCTTATTGGCCTCTAGAAGTGACTAGAACAAGGATGAATTAAAACAAGCACATAACAAGCGTCAAATGACACTAACGATTACACATTACATACCCAAGGTCATGTCCTAGATGACAACAAGAATTTAACTAATAACACACATGCAAAAATCCACATTTACAAGGAGTTCACATTACAACCAGGCTTTTAATCCCATATCGGATTAAGCTTTGGCTTACTCAATTCACATATGTTTAACCTTGGTTCTCCGATTAATTCCATGGTTCTCTTACCTGCACACTCCTCAATGCAACATCAATAATTCAAGGAAGAAAAAACCAATACGAATAAACATATAAGATATAACATCTTCAATTTAATCAAAATTCAATTGCTTGGTTCAATTTCATAATTCAATTGCATCTCTAATGCCTACTAATCTTGTAATTCAATTGAAATCATGATCATCAATAATCTAACATCATCACAAGGTAATCATCAATTACTCATAACATCAATGCAGCGAAGATGTCTAACATGATATTCATTTGCAACATAGAATTCGATTGCATTCTTACAATTGCTTTCTCATAATTCATGATTCAATGCATACATCTAATCACTTTCATATAGTGCATAATTTAATTGCATATAATTTTATACACATAAGTTATAATTTCTACTATGTACTCAAAGTCACATAAAGTACAATGCCCACATATAGATCATAATCCAAATTCAAGCTTGCAAACATATAGAATACATTCATTATTTCAATTCAATTCAATCTACATAATTTGATTGCATAACTTCATAGTACTCCTAATCTCAAAGATTCTCAATTTTCCTTAGCATGATATTTAAGATAAATCGATGGTTCAACATTGGTAAGGGGGTAACCATAACAATCAGGTCCTATAAAATTCTTATCACAAGTATGATTAAATTTCCTAATCTAGGAAAACAAAATGCAGAATAATCCTATTAGTCTAGGATCTAACAAATCTTTGTTCAGGGTTCTAAGAATATCACCAAAATGCCACTATGGTATAACCATATAATACATCATCAAAACATTACTCATCCTCCTTGTAGGAGTTACTAGAATCATCACATCAACTTATTAATTTAATCCAAGATAAACTTAAGACTTAACACATACTAATTTGGCATTTACATCTCGACTACTTGAATCTAATCCTTTCAACAAAAGTACTCAATGGAACCTTAATAGTCTAGCTGGATCTATGATTTGTAGGGTAACATACTGCATCCAAGATTCACTTACACAATTAATAACCCAAATATATCACCTCTGTCATTGTGACACTTAGTTGATAGGTACTGATATGAAGGTACAATATATAGGTCTATCCTGAGGTACAATTCTGTTAGGGATTTACCAATCATCCAGATACTACAACACCCCTTAATCTTCCGTCATCGAAGTGTCGAGGAAAAGGTGGGAACAGGTTGGGCCTTACAACAATAGCTGAGAATACATTGCATTTTATGATGCTTTCTATACTCACAATGTTGACTTTATGATACATTATGACTGACATTATGATGATTGATTTAGATGAAATACTGAGATGTGCAATTAGGGAATTTATGTTGATATGAGTTGTTAGGAAAATGAAAATCAAGAAATGAATTAGGTTGAGATGTGTATTTCATTTCAGGTTAAATGTTAGGTGATGAATTATTGATGACTATTTTATGATATAAATAAGAATACTAATTTATGGTTATTTTGAGTTATGAATGTTGTGATGAAGTGATGGATTTTACATGCTTACGTAAGTAACTAGGAAATGGAGATGTGATTCAATTATGAAATAGAGATTCCTATTGTGAATTGAAATTTAATTACTTAGGTGAAGTTTATGAGTGTCATTATGACATTTAATTGCAATTGAATTATATGTGCAATGATTATGCTACAAGCTTAATTTAGTGATGAATTGAATATTTCATGACGAGTTGTACGTATATTATAAATGAATGATTATTGCCAGGTGATTTATGAAATGTCAGATGAATTATCTTGATTATTAATGTTATGAATTTACATGTTTTCATTTCCTTGGACTACTGATGTTGGACTTTAGTGTGCAAGGAATTAGACCATGGTAAATTTGGGGAACCAGAGCATAGACTTATGTGTAAATCAGTTCGAGCCAAGGTTGCTTCTAGTGAGAGGCAAAAACCTCATTGTATCATATTTAATTCATAAAAGTAATGTTCTTGAATGTATTTAATTTTTATGTAATTGTAATATGACTAATGTTGTGTGAATGTCCAAGTGGATATGCCACATGGCTATGATGTGTCATTTTTATTTGTGTCACTTGACACGTGTGTGTACTTGTGGCCATGACATGTCCACTTGGGGATTGGATGCCCATCAACCTAGGATAGTACCCTTGAGGATCCCAATGAAAATCCCTTGGAAAGGGAGCTTGAGGTAGTGTCTTATCAATGAATCTCGGATTTGAGCTTAGCATGCACTTTTAGAGGGTTAAAAAAGTGCCTAGGGGAGTGTTTAGGCCATTTTTAGTTAGCCCACTTGATATACCTTTGGGTAAGGGTCATTTTTCACCATAGGATAACCCTTAGTTGACCAAATGACCCATCCAAAATTTGGTTTTCCAAGATGGACGAAAATCAACTTTTGGGACCATATTTTGGTAACACCACCACCCATTAGAAAGGTAGTCCTTATCCCACCTTTTTAGCTTACGTTTGTAAGAGACCAAAATTGGAAACCTTGTAAGGGACTTAGGGAAGACCACCCAATGGGAATGTAATCCTATCTTTAGGAGATTGTGTGGCGGCCTTTTTAGAGTGGACTCTTCTTTTGGAAGAGTTTGACAACCACTCTCTAACTTAGAGACTAGTTAATTTTGGAGGAACTTGGATAGAGGAAAAATCTTGGACAAAAGGATCTCATCTTCAACTCTCTCACCATTATTTCTTGTACTTAAGTTGGTGGCTCTTCATGAAAGCTCATGTAGATGATAATTTCATTATAGCTAGTATTGTAATTTTGTGTTCTCCATATTTTTGTTGTTGTGAGTATGTTGTGTTGCAAGATTTGTAGTTGTATATGTAAAATCTTATGCTAGATGTTGTGCAAATCCTTTTGTATTGTATATGTGAAGATTTGAGTTCTTGAGTTTTCTTGTTGTGTTTTATTGTTTTCTTAAGGGATTTCTCAAGGCCATACTCACCCATGGGAGGGAACACTACTACATTTGGGGCCAAATTTTGATGGCCATTTGTCAGTTTTGCAATGCTCATTTGTTGGAATTTTGACACATGAGTCTGTCAGTTTATCAACACCATCTAAAGTCAGAAAGTTCCAAATGACAACAACTTCGAAATGGCATTTCCTGCGGTTCATCCATCAGAATTTTGATATCAAGACCTATCAGAAATATACAATCTCTGTCGGAACTGACTATCGAACCATATTATTTTCAACAGTATAACTATTGGAATACCGATAGTTAGCATCATATTTTGACAGATATACCTGTCGGTGATATGGCCTCACTATCAAAAATTCTGTCAAATATATCCTGTTTGCGACACTTAAACTGTAAGAATAGCGACAGTTCTACACTATTCTCCGACAGGGTTCCCTGTCGAATGTATAGCATTACTGTCGCATGAAATGTTGTAAATTGTTTTTTTCTGACATTTTTTCTATCGAATGCATAGCGCTTCTGTCAGAATTAATTATGAATTGTTAAAAAACTGATAGATAGGCACATTAAAGTTAACACAGCTCAAGAGACCATCATAGGTTGTCTCTTTCTTCAGTCTATATTATTAACAGAATGTTTTACCTTTCATTAGCTCATCAAATCCAGGGATTTGAAAGACTTTAATAAAATATTTTCATGACAACGTATATTATTTAAGTTGACAACATGCATGAATTTATCTACTTCATGCACTTGTAGACTATGAGGACAGCGATAAAGAAGCATTGCCATGGGAGGAGATGCTTCTTTATTGCCATCTTCATAGTATACAATTGTGCGAAGTGGATAAATTCATACAAAATCAACTTAAATAATATACGTTGTCATGAAAATATTCTATTAAATTATTTCAAATCCCTAGATTTGATGAGCTAATGAAAGGTAAAACATTCTGTCAATAATATAGACCGAAGAAAGAGACAACCTATGATGGTCTCTTGAGCTGTGTTATCTTTAGTCCTAGCTACCTGTCGATCGTCGAGAATAATCATCGCCTTGCATTTATGTACACTGTAGAAATTGATCACAGTCTCACAAAAACATTTTACACTTGTACATCTCATCAATACTGGAGGCCTAAATTAATTTTGTACGATCACTAGCACATTTCGTGCATGGATGAGAAAACACTATCCAAAGTTTCTAGATAACCATTTTTGAGAAGAGGAATGAGTGGAGGCCAAAGAAGGGATAATTGTGAAGGTTTTATAGATGTAGGTTATTGAATCATCATCTCTACACTGGTACTCAATCTGGCCTCCACTCCATATACGTCTTCTCAGAATCTAAAAACTCTCCATCATTGATTCTCATCATTTTTTCAGCATCTCTGTGGACTGAGACCTTAAATTATGAGCTTCTCTTTGTTTCAAGAATAGTTTAACATTCTCTACTTAACAGGGCCAACCACGTGAAGGTGGAAGCTCATGTAGCCCCTCCTAGGAGCCTCTTATGACCCTTTATGACATTTTAAGACCTCTAAGATGTATTCTTATGGATCGTAAACTGTCATAAAGGGTCATAAGGGGTCTTGGGACACAACAACTGAGAAACATAAATGTAGGCATCATGGTCACAATTTTTTGGAGACACAACATAATTGAGTGGTTTTTTGAGATGATGCAAAGTAGTGGTTGCTTTGCATCATTTGGGAATAGCACTCAATTATGTTGTGTCTCCAAAAAAATTTGACCATGATGCCTACATTTATGTTTCTCAGCTATTGTGATATGTACATCACAGTTTGTCATTGTTGCAATAGCAGAGCCTATATTCCACAACAAAAAGGAAGACATATTTTTAGCCTGGGTCTCGATCCTACCCCAATTGTCAAAGGATCTTGGGCCAGGCTCGAAAGATGTCTTCCCATTCTATCTGCAACATTGTGTCCATACATGATCTTAGGAACATCATCTTTCCACTCTTCATTTGCCAAACCATATCGCTTCTTCAAGCTTCCAGAGTAATCTTATTAATAAAAGAACTCTTGCCAACATTAGGGTACCCACAGATCAAAATAGTTGATGTTATTGGTGCTTGTGCTCAAGGATATTGATTCACTATTTTGAAATGGCCAAATCATTTTTATTTCAATTGTAGAGAAAAGGAGTGGGAGAAAATGAGCGGGTGAAAGCTGATCGAGAGTGAGAGAAGGCATTGCATTTTATTTGATCATAAATGCTCTATGAAATGACCAATCATGTTTTCTATTCGATTCCTTTTGGTGTTTTTTTCCCATATTCAATAGATAAAAATCATGGCGGCAGCCACTTATCCATCTTTCTAATGTTCTAGGTATTTTACAAAGATATAGGTATGTGGATTTATCATTCAATTGCTTGTAGTTATTGGTCAAATGCAAATATTTTGTCACGTTGCAAGGGCAAGATATTAGTTTGGTGTTTTTGGTTTATGTTAAAAGTTGCTTTGGTAAAATCCTCAAAAAACACACTACATGTTCTAAAATGTAAAGAAGTTGAATGTTAAATGTAAGATATATATCTCATCCATAGTAATCAAAAGAAAGGACATGAAACTTATAAGGAGATTTACCAAACCAAAAATATAAGCGAATAGGAAACATGGTTTGGTACCTTATGAATTGGTTTTTGAGGTGCACAATCTTCATCAATCTCTTTAGAACAAGACCCCTCCTCATGAAAAATGCATTTAACACAAAAAACAAATTTGCAAAATTGAACCAATGGCATGTTTAGAACAAAGAAATAGATTGATAATAATATGCTAAAAATTCTATTATGTTTAATACATGCAAAAGGACCAGTCCCAACAATTCTTAAACATACTTTATCTGATATGATAATAACATGCTAATTAAACTAATAAAGGTGTTATCTACATTTAATCTGCCAATTACTAATTACACAAAAAACAAATTACAAAACTGAACCAATGGCATGTTCTTCGTGTGGTACAACGAAGATTTGGCTATGAAAAAAAAAACTGAAATAGCCCCATCATTTTTATTTTGATTGGATAGAGGAGTGAAAGCTAAGCGTGAGAGAAGGTTTGTGATTTCTTCATCTTTCAAGCATTTGGCATCATATTCGACTGCAAATTTCATATGCATTGCATTTTATTTGATCACGAATGCTCTCTGAAATGACCGCATTCTACTGGTGTCGTGCCCTAGCTCGTGCTTTATCTCCATTATTTGATATTATTGGTGCTTGTGCTCAAGGATATCAATTCACTATTTTCAAATGTTTGGATCATTTAGACAGTTACATTTCCTGACTATTCCTCTAGTACACAGTCAGGAAATGTAACTGTCTAATGATTATATGTAATGTTGAATGGATTAAATGCTTTATTCTTGGTAGAAGTGAATGGAAGGAATAGTGTGTATTAAATACAATCCAGTCACTTATTAAATGCTTTGGAGACTACTGGTTTGACTATCCATGCGCTACCAGTGACTGAGATTCATTAAAGGATACAAAACCCTTCATTTTGGGGTTCTTGTGTGTGGATTCAAATGTAGGTTTGATTTGGTTAATGTTTAGAAGAGATCAATAAAGTATTTAAAGAAAATCTTACATGTTTGGAGAGGTTTGAGAGGCACTTATCATGACTGTACCCTCATAGACATTGGCATAGACTAGTTTTACTAAGTTTCCTTTCTCTATTTTGAGATTTCCTTTCTCTACCATAGGGGTACAATTAGAGGGTTCATTGACAAAATGATCGTTCAAATGGTTACTATGAATATGAATGATTTTATATAGCATATTGCTCATTTTACTTGAAGTTTGGAATAGCTTGTGCAAGGGTGAAAGTAGTTTTGATCATTTTGGTCATGACTATTCCTCTACACAGTCAGGAAATGTAACTATCTAATGATTATATGTAATGTTGAATGGATTAAATACTTTATTCTTGGTAGAAGTGAGTGGAAGGAATAGTGTTGGTGTTAGCTAGGTTTCATTTATTATTGAATTCAATGGTTTCCAAGATGTGTTGAGGAGTTTTCTCCTTGTTTATTATTAACTATTCTTGCACAATCCACTCATACAACAGTGAAATGCTATGTGGAAGGGATGGTTGATAGTGTTCCTTGAGGGAAGGGGGATTTTGAAAGACTTGTTATCATTGTATTGTGTATTTCCAATATGTTTGGTTGCAGGGCAGACCAGGAGAATGAAGGATCACT